>OX579638.1:16924375-17224058 GCA_951230915.1 Antitrichia curtipendula | reverse complement strand
TTGAAAGATTGTAATGTAAAAGGTTACTTTCATTGCATGGACTTAGCTAGGAGACCATGGACATTGTAAATACTATGCTTAGCATATAGAGGTGATAGAAGAAATATTAGGTATCCATGAGCTCACCATCTTTTTGACAATCTCCGTATATTTCTTCCAACCAATTATGTACTCACCCACTACTACTGTTGAACTAATGAATTACTTGACCACTTAATCACAACATCAAAAAGGAGTATTCATATGTCTTTTTTTCTATTTATACATCTAAATACACTTTGGTGACGTGATTATGCGGGCAGACAGTTTAGTAGCTCAAAAGTGTTCATCGATGATTATGTAATTTGGTTGAAAAAAATACACAAGAATTGTCATGAACTCACAAAGATGGATTTCTTGTAGAACAATGATATATATATTCAAAATCAGAAAAAAACAAAGACAACTCCAGGATTCCATTCACATGGGAATGAAATACACTCTAATGCAAATGAAAGAAAAAATCTCCAAACCGTGTATTACCATCATGCATTGTAAATATTAACGTATTGCACAGTTAGATATATCAACTAGAATAACACTATATTCATTAAAATGAGAGATTGGAGACCTCTCAAAATAATCATGCTGATCTCGATCTAAAACATCAATTTCCATTAAAATGAGAGTTTTGATTTGAATTGATATAAAACCTTTCAGATTTGACCTAATATTGAAAGGTTTTCTGTCAATTTAACTCGAATCGAGTTAAATTAACAGAAAACCTTTCAATTTTAGCTGAATTGACAGAAAATCTTTAGTTTTTTTTTTTTTTAAATAACCTCTCATTTCAATGGAAAACTCCCATTTTAATGAATATGGTGTTGAATAGGTAGAAGTGGAATTACTCTTGCTATTTGATGTCTCCTCTGAAGACTTTATAGCATGGTCATCTACGAATTCTAAGATGCGGAAATGCATTGATTAGGCCCTAGAAGTAGGCCTAGGGTTGGTGGTGATGAAATCCCTAGAAAGTGCTTTGGCATATATGGATAGGGCAAATGGCTTGGGGGGAGGGGCTTGGAAAGAATTGAGGATTCTCAAATAAAGGAATGAGGGACCTCCTCACTTTGGGGGCATGCCTACATAGACCACAAATGACCATTAGATCAATCTTAATTAGAATTTGGAACCAATTAAAAACTTGAAAAAAAGAAAACTTACTTACTGAATTGCGTTGTCTTGGTAATATGCTTGACCTATACTTCCTCGTTGTCTAGATCAATGGATGTTGAGGCAACATGTTGAGTGTGCGCTTGAGGACAACCTTTGCGCACATGAAAGGAACAATCAAGGTGTTGTCAAGGTGTCAAAAATAGCCTTGTCTTCCTCATATGCTAAAATATGGCGATGCGTTGCTCAACAAGCTTGAATGCTTGAACCAATTATAATTATACAAGATAATCATTAGAACAATACATCAAATATTCAAATGAATTGTACAACCATTTAGTTTTAAAAATTGAAGAGAAACTAACATGTGGTTGTTGTGCAGTCCATGACCACGTCCCCTGGTGGAGAATATGCTTTCACGAGCATCTACATGAATGGTTGGGCCTTCTCACGTGGACCATGCCACAACATGTTACCATTCATGGCAGTGTCATCTCTATTGCAAAAGTTCTGGAGTATGGCATCTAGCCCGACATTAACCCCTATTGCGTCATGAGACAAAACTTGCTGGAATGAAAAAGAGGATGCTTTATCCTTCATTACCAAAGGTATGGCAAAGCGCATCGTCTACAAAAGAAGAGAAGTGAGTCTCCAAGCCAAGTGAAATTCTAATCAATGACAAAGAAGAGAAGAGTGAGGAAGAAGTTATCGTCATTGTTGGGTCAATAGGGGAAGTCAGATGAAGGCAATTCATACCCAACTAGGACTGGACAATTTTGAATCCAAATTCCTTGCAACAACTAACAAGGTTGGATTTGTGTTGACGGTTGGAAGGGTACATGACCAAGATAGCACCACGGTTGTGGAGGTACTCCAATGCAAAATCAAACACTAGTAGCAACCATTTTTTATCCCAATGGTTCCACTTTGGAATGGGTGCAGGGGAGGAAGACAAAGTTGATATATGGAAACCTTTAGGAACCTCCACCAAAATGAGGTCCACTACTTCTTGAGTACTCAACACTATGTTGAAGTACCTCTTCTTGGACTAGAATGTTGCATGCCATAATTCAAGCCCGTATCAACATAATACACTACAACAATGGAAAGATGTACTACAGAGACCTTCACTAAGACCCTATCGATGCCAAGAGGCCTTCGTTGGGTCCATAATGTGTCCAGCCTTCTAAATCAATCAAAGTGATAGCTAGATATATAAAAAAATTATAATAGTTGCGGTAAAGGTCAATAGGCTACATTCATATCTATAAATCTACAGAGTTTGACCCATATGAAAGCCTTTCAGTGCCAAGAGATCCCATAGAGGTCCTCTACTTGTGCATCACTTGTAACTAGATCAAGAAGTCGTTGGAAAAAAAATCCACATGAAATTGAATAAAATTTACTTATCACTAAGCATGTAGACTTATCAAGCAAAGAGACGCCCATTCATCAAGTTGTCTATAGGATGAGACACCTCTTCAAGGTCCTTTACTTTTATATTTCTAAGTCCTACTGAAAAAAAATTATGAAGAGGAAGTTCAAACGAAGTACTTACCATTGCCAGGAAAGTGAGGACATTGTCGTAGGCTTTTGTAGTACCAATCATGTCCAAACCCAAAAGATTAGCCATTGACATATTCAAGATGCATTCGTCTATGTTTGGAATAGGTTTTAAGGTAGGAATAGAAGCAATGGATCCATGCAACATGCACTCTTGAGTCAAAGAAAATCCGGATGAAGTGTCTTTAAAGTTAGCTACACTTGTTGGTTCTTGCACAAGTGTCTCATCCTTCCGTTTGGTGCCTTTTTTCTTGTTGTTCTCTTGGACTTTCTCAAGATGCTTCTTCTTGTTTTTCTCTATCTTCTTCTTTGCTACCTCCCAATTCTCTGCCTTTTTTTGGTCCGATGCCTCTCATTTCTTGAATGCTTTATCCCTTGCCTCGGGATCTAAGCCCGCAAATTCATTGTATTTTGGCTCGATAGGCATGTTGTCCTTCAAGGATTGGAAGAGACCCAATTCCTCTTGTTATGTGAATCCCTAGTAGCATTCAATGTACCAGGGGCATGCTTGGAGATGCTTCTTGTTTAGTTTTTCAACTGCGATGGAGGGAATATACAATCTATAGAGGATCTACCTAACTAAGTACACTAAAGATGATATTTAGTGTTGAGTGACATTTAGTGTTTTTACCCCCCTACTAGCTACAACACTAAATCTGAACTTGTCCACAATTAGTGTTAGACTTGAATGTGCCGGCTGCAAACTTCAGAGCCTTGTAACTTTTGCAAACATTCTTCAAACAAGAAAAATGAGATGTTTTTCGGCATCTACAAAAACTGTAGATGCCGAAAAACATCTCATTTTCCTGATTTGAAGAATGTTTGCAAAATTTACAAGGCTCTGAAGTTTGCAGCCGCCTAGCCCTAATCGGTCCGATTCTGTCCGTGAACAATGATATTCCGTCTGATATGACAACTCTGGTTCACATTTAGTGTTTGAATTGACATTTAATGTTACTTACTTTCATAGGGTAATTGACTTTTAGTGTATGCCTTCGTATTTAGTGTACAAGACACTAAATATCATCTTTAGTGTAGTAAAAAAAGGCGGTAAATCCACCTTCTTTATGGCTTTCTTGGTGTACAATTTGAATTTGAAATATTTTCACCCAGTGCACATCATATTAGACTTGAATGAAAAATACATATTTCAAACTTTCAACCATTTCACACAGAATGTATGAAAGCCATGTACTTAAAAATCAAGCACTTTACCGCAAGTACAGATCCCTTGAAGTCTTTGAAGGAATTTGACTTCTTGAAGGCCTCACTTCCCTTGAAAACTTTTGTGTATGCATGTTCTTATAGTTGCATTCTGGACCCCTTTATATACTCATGTATTGTCTGAGGCTTAGATGAAATTGACATGTTGATAGGAATTTTATCTGAGCGGACAATAGAATCTGAAAATACATTAGTAGCTGCTTCCTCTACCTAGAAATATACATGTTTACAAATTAGAGCTAGGCATTATTCTAGTGAAATCGCCTTGTACAATAACTCATAACTGTGCACATGAATGAGATAACAATTGATCTATGAACACACAAATTAAAGACAAACAATTTCGTAACAAACTAACAATTCTTACCCTTGCCCACCAAGCTGCTTTGGACAGAAACTTTAGGAGTTTCTCCTTGTTCACAGGACGCAGTGGCAACTGACGAGCCTCTCTTGAAGGATCTGAAGAGTTCAACCTCTTTAATCACTTGACTTTCACTGCCAAATTGCCATTAGCGATGGCCATCATTTGAAGTTTTTTTAGGATCACTTCCAATGCCACTTAATCTGTACAAGTACAGAGTTGGTCAATTATCCCCAAAGAAACAAATTTAAAGAAGGGTTTAAGCATGTAGGACTACAAAGAAAATTATACCTCATCCAACCATTCCTTGGTAAGTGTGGGATTTGTTACTACAACTATCTTGGACAGTTTCTTATAGAACTTCTCTATGGAGTCTTTGATACAACTTCTCATTACGTTTGCCACTCCTTCCTTTGACACCTCATTAGAGGGAGTATCCTCATTGTACTTGCAAACTGTTGCATCAGCTAGAGCTCAAATCTTTTGTTGCCACTAACACATCACCATGTTTTTTAAAAATCCTTTAACATTACAATCGATATCCATCGAATATGTGATATTGAAAATAGATAATCACGTAGGGACAAAAGTAGTACCTTAAAAAAAAAATGAAGACCTTGAAGGGCATGGAATACCATTTTTTTTTAGTATTTTGCTAGCAAGTCTTTACTTCCTTCGGGCTCAAAAGCTCATTGAACTTCTCAAGATCCATGATCCCATACTTCTGCACATGATATAGTATGTGTACATGGTTTGTTTTCACATGGGAGTTCTTCGTGTGCCTATCATACATAGGGCAAGTGTGATTAGTAGTGAGTAGCGAGGAAATGAGTTTTATTGTATAGAAATTATTGAAAAGTAATTCAATACACAAAACAATTTAGGGAGGAATAATATTTATTTATTAATGGTGTGCATGATCTACATGGCGATTCCAATACAATTTCTAGTGTCCAAAACAATTGAATCCACTGAAACTTGTCAGTCAAGCTCCATGCTATGAAGTCGTTGGATGTAATGCATCCAAGCGATGCGTCTGCAATTCCCATCACATATGTAGAACTAGTAATCCACAAGGTGCTGGAGTACACACTTGGATCAAAGTTACTTGTTGAAATTATCATTGATCGAATTCCATAGCCATCCCAAATTCTCCTTCTCTTCTGCACTAAATAACTGTGACTATCCTTGCTCATCTGTAATCAAAACATTAAAAACTCTTGCTCCCTCTTCATACCCATGGATAAACTGCTGCATGGGGTGGAAGTACACTAATAGGAGCCACTCGTAGACGTTATTGAGGTGCTTATAGAGGTCTTTAATGGAATATTCTACCAAACAATTGTCACTTATTCATCTAAAATAGTCTTTAAGTCATTTGTAATGGATTCTTATTGCAATACTCTACCAAAAATTGTTGTTTATTCATCTAAAATAGTCTTTAAATCATCAATAATGGGTCCTTATTGAATCCAATTAAGCAGAATTAAGCAGTGGTTACAACTACATTTTAGTCCTTTTGATGTTTAGAAATTTAACATAATTAATTTTATTTTACATTATATCATGTAGCTATAACTAAAAGACAATGCTCTTCAAAAAAAATTCATATTTAAACTTATATTCAAGAGTTAGAATGAAGATTCTTAAAAAAAAAGGAGGTGTTATGCCCAAGTTGGCTCCTATTAGTGTACTTCCACCCCATGAGCAAAGTAAAATTGCAAGCTAGTGTTGGGCAAACCATTGGCATAGGTAGCAAGTAAACATAGTGGAATCTTCATGCGAGAGAGCTCAGATGTGGTCAAATGCAAATTCAAAAGTGTGAATACAATGTCCATCGTCTAGATACGCCTAATGTCATCTTCTATGCAGTCTCTCAGAGGCTTTGTAATGTGATCCTCCTCCGCTTCCTCAATGCCCTTGTCTTCTTTGATGTCAAGTTAAGGGCTAACCTCTCCAAGCATGGGTGCAACGGTTACCACACAAGAAGGCAATTGTATCCCCTCATCCATATCATGTAGCATTTATAAACCAACTTTAAATAATACACAAAAGTAATCAGATATATAAAATAACATGAACTCAACTTTGTTGTCCAATATGACAATAGGTGAAAATATCACAATTATAGAAATGGCATGTAATCCTTAGATTATTAGACATGACAAACGTGGAACCCGGAAAACATAGCTGTGATGGTTCTCTACTGTCCACAACAAAAAATGAGGATGTCATCATCTACTTGCACTGCAAATGTGACTTCAATCTCTTCTTGTTGACATGTGCAACACTATGTAGTGTCTGTTGAGGTAGACCACACTAATTCAACCTCATTCTCTCCTATGGAAGTACAACAGGAGTCTGGAGGGGGCATGCATCCCTCTCTATATATGTCATCTATCCCTTCATCTAGGTCTCAGAGCAACACATCTAAGCTTACTCTAGGACAAGAATCCAGATTATGAATGAGGACCACATCCACGAGAACATCGACAACAGCCACTATGGATAGAACCTACATTACGTAGACACTAGCTTTAAATTTTGAATTTTACAATAAACTTAGAAAACAATGAATATAAAAAACTAGAAATTAGATATTCAAAAAAGGAACACTTGTGATTGAATTCATTTAATCTACAAAGACATATCCTAGCCTACAAACCCCACGTCCGCATCCTCTCTCACGATATAAATATTAAATTGGAAGATTTATCCAAGTTGTTTTAAGTGATTCATAGGGTGGGACCTTGTGGGCGCAAGATTATCCACCCTTGGTAATCGGGCGAACACCGACCAGGTTCTATGCCTTTATCCACCTTTTTAAATATAGGGGGGTGTTGTGAGCACGGTCCACTGTGCCTTCCAAGCAATGGATCTTTTTGTGCTAACGTTTTCTGAGTGTCGTGGATGGCAGCGAATACTACTAGAATTGCATGGGTAACTAACAAGCTGATTGTGATGAGCAAAGGTGATTGATATTTCCTAACTCCCTAACTGTCTATCCTATGTATAGGGTTGGCTGGGTAGTTGGCGTCATTTCTAACGTCCCTAACTACGTGAGCGGGGAACCTTTACGTTCTTTCTTTGAGTATTGAAGACTATTTTTTGGAGGTTTGACACTTCTCTCGGAAGTTTCAACCCTACGGCTAACCCTAAGCTTAAGCTTTTCCTCTAATTCCCAACTTCTAAATATAACTCTAAATTTTTACTCCTAATATTTAACTCTAGATTTTTACCCCTAAATTTAACTCTAAATTTTTACTCCTAAATTTAATTCTAAATTTTTACTCCTAATATTTAACTCTAGATTTTTATCCCTAAATTTAACTCTAAATTTTTACTCTTACTTTTAACTCTAAATTCTTACCCCTAAATTTATCTCTAAATTTTTACTCCTAAATTTAACTCTAAATTTTTACTCCTACTTTTAACTCTAAATTCTTATCCCTAAATTTAACTCTAAATATTTACTCCTAAATTTAACTCTAATTTTGTACTTCTATTTTTAACTCTAAATTTTTATCTTGACTTATCCTAGGTCACTATTCCCTTGAACAGGCTAATTAAGGAAAAAAGAATCAATGCTAATAAGGAAAAAAAAACACCGAGTTTTGATTCACGGACTTACCTCGTCACTACCGGTGTCGGAAATGCACTCGTCCGCCTCCGCGCGCCCATTTCCATACTCCATGGTGGTCCTTGGGTCGTGGGAATTTTTCCCCAAGTTTACCGCTTATGTTATAAAAATTGTGGATTCCGTGTGATCTAACCTCTTTCTTTCTCTTCCTCTTTCCTTCTCTCTTCTTTTCTTTCCCTTTCTCTCTTTTACATTAACACTATTCTACCTAAGCTTTGATGGGTGTCTTACAACTATAGATTCAAACCCCAAGAAGTTTTAATGTCCCTCCTAACCTCTTACACAACCTTGTCCTTGTGTCATTCTAATCCTACCTCCTAATGGTCACTAGGAATTCTCGAGATTTCCCTTCTAACACCTATTTAGCTAAGCCTAGGGCACTATTTATTGTCTCTCTCGCCCTTCTCCTATTTAATTCTATGACTCACTAACCTCCCTCCATTGTGTGTAGGTGTGGTTTTGGTGAGAGTTGAGAGTTGTTTGATCCAGGTATGGAGGTGCGACTTATCCTTTCTTTCTCCTTTCCCCTATTCTCCTTTTGTTTTAATCCCTTGACTTCAACCCTTTAACCTCCCCCTAATCCCCACTAATCCCAACATTTTTTTCCTCTCTCCCGAGTCTTCACCCAAGCCCTGGACTCCCTGGACCAATGCTGCCCAGACCCCCAGCGACTTGCCCAGACCCCCTTTGCGACCTGCCCAGACCCCCCAGCGACTGTCCCGACTCCCCAACGACTCACCCCGACTCCCCTTGCGACCTGCTGGAACCCCCAGTGACCTTCCCGACTCCCCAGCGACTGCTTCCTGACCCCCTTGCGACCTGCCAGACCCCAGCGACTGCTTCCCGACTCCCCAGCGACTCACCCCGACTCCCCAGCGACTGCTGGACCCCTAGCAACCTGTCCCAACCCCCTAGAAACCGAATCTAGTTCTTTTTTGGGTTCCTTAAGGGAACCCACCCAAGCAATTGTAAATCGGATTTTTGGTAAACTCTCTCCGGTTTTTGGTGTAGTTTCTTGTTTTACGGACACCGTCTCACAAGGGGTGGGGTGACTCTTAGACTTAGACTTAATCTCGGACGCTAAACCTTGGACTTTTCCGAGAACGTCTCAGACTCTAGACTTTGGAACGGAAGTACATAGGAGTTGAAAGCTTCGCCGTAGAATTGGCTTTAACACCAACTTTAGGACTTATGATACCCCTGCGTTCAAAGCTCCGCCGTCTAAGGCTTGTTTTTAACACGTACTTTAGGACTGGGACTGGTCACAAGTTCCAAGCTTCGCCGTTCCCCGGAGGGTGGGCCCACTTACAATCAACAACGAAAAAGACAACTCCGGTTAGGACTCAATACGGGGGCACACATGCACACAAGGTCAATGATAACGGGTAAAATATCATATACTAAAGCCCCCCCAAAGCGGCATCACCAAGGTACGGTGGGGGGTGACTTTAGGATTAGTACAAGGCATAAGAAGTCACACAAGTATAGGGGAGACCCGTTCAACTCACAACAAGGATACACGGTAAGGTAGAAGGACCCAAGAGGACCTTCAAAGAAAGCTTGAAATAGAACAACAAGGGGAGCCAAAAGTGCTCCAAAAACACCGTAGAGGTTTTTTTTGTCCTAAACGCCAAAAATTCCAAGATAACTTGGACCCACGGATCCAAAACAAGTATTGGGGGTGTTCAAGAGAGAAAAATGGGGACCTTAAATAGGTTTCCAAGGCCCCACCTTCCCCTCAAGAGCTCTAAAGTAACCTTATCAACTTGAATTTTCATCCTCATCTTCAAAGATTTTCATCCTAATCCCTAAAAAACTACTTTTATCTATCTACGCTGGACCAACCTCCTAACTTTTGGAGATTAACTCCAATCGTCAAACGGATTGCGCCATTGGCTCCAGATCACCGTGTTTAGACCAAAACCCCCTACCTCCCGTACCGAGGACAAAAAACCATCGTAGGCTAATTTAGTTTTAAAAACTAAACCGTGGTAAAATCCTAGATATTGGGGGTCTCCTATTTTGAGAAATGTAAATAGCTTAGGGTATCCGATAGGTGTGAGGGAGTCGGAAAAGACTCTTGGTTGACTTTGTTCCACCATCGTATGGTCCCGGAATGCCGGTCAATGTAGCAGGGACCCCGCCACGTGATTAATTCTCGAGGAATCTCGCCGGTTCGGGTACTTGCTGCTATCGGAATGTCGCGAAACTTCACGGAGCGCGTTATTAACATAAAACAAGCTAGTCTAATTTTTAGTGAGATTTTCTGGCAACCTGGGTAATTTCCATGAAATTCCCGTTGGAGGTTACCAGGGTTGACCATCCGCAAAAGGTTCTTCTGCAAGTCGGAAGATGACGGGATTTTTCACAGGACCTCTCATGGGATCACGTGAAAGATGTGCAGGTGCGTTTCCGTACCTGGCACAATTGGTCAGTGGAGATGAATTGGTCATCTCCTTGAGTTTATTGATGGTGCAGGAATCTTTTGCAGATAGAGGAATCTTGGCAAATTGATTTTGTCGTTGGACTCCTGGCATGAGATTTACCCTAGGACACCATCCTTGGGCTGTAGATTCTTCCACATGCCCAGTCTTGCGTTAGTGGCTCCTGCATGCTAACAATCGGGGTTTTGGGGAATTTCTAAACCTAACTCTAGGACCCGACGTAGTGGTCTCGTCGTGGATCCTTCGGACCGACTTAGCCATGAATTGCCACATTCATGGTGGGATTTAGCCCTTTTGGGCCTATGTGACTTGAATCCCACAAATCTACCCGTTTCGTTCTTTCTACCTATTTTTGGGCCCGGTTTGGTGGGATTCTAAGTCTAAACACAAATCTAGACCAAATACTATAATGGGTATGGTACAACCTTATTTTGGTTCTACACTCTTTTTATGGCTTTTTGTATATTTTTCTTAACTTTAAATTGCAAATTTCCAAAAAAATAATTCTACGAGTCCCAAGTGACAAATTGGAAGCTCACAGACCCCTCGGAACCCCTCTTAGTACCGAGAGGCCCTTGCTAGAGCTCCGCCTTGTACATTGATTCCCCCATCCAACCGCGTGCCTTGGGCGTCAAGCTCAAGGTTTTAAAAAAAACTTTTTTAAGCCTAAACGATAATATACTTCTAGATGCATTTGTTTATGTGAGATTCAAAATTGTGGAACACACACACAGCCATAAGCACATGGATGCCTCCTCGGGAAAGTGATTCACTTATCAAAAATACCAAACAAGAGGGGAACAAGCAAGGAACTTGTTCACTTGTTTCTTTAGTATTAGAAACAAAATAAAAACATCCAACCCTAAATCTACATGGATGCAAGTACATAGCCACATTGAATCAAAGAACAATCAATTTTTAGGATTAAGACAAGACTTGAAAGTGATTGAAGGTTTTAGTTTAAAAAAATATTGGCATGGGATAAAAGTCCTCAAGACCAAGAGGCACCCATTAGGGTTTTGCTCTATGCAATGATTCCTTCTACCTAGCCACAAGATTTGGGCTTCCAAGTCAAGGTTTTAAATAAAATCTTTTTAAAAACGTAAACAATAATACACTTGTGGATACAATCATTCATGTGAGATTCAAAATTATAGAACATATACACGGCCTTAAGCACATGGTCGTTTCATTAGAAGAGTGGTTTGCTTTAAAAAACAAGAACGAGAAAGGAACAAATAGATAACTTGCTCACTTGTGATTCATGTTAAGTAACAAGAGACCCTAAACTAACCAATCCAATTGCATAGACACAAACACAGGGACGAATTGAATCCAACTGCATAAATACCGGGATAAATACATGAGAATTTAAGTGATTGAATCATGTTTTATAAAAAAACAATTGGCATAAAGAGGGACCTCAGAGGACCCCTCTTGGTTTCGAGAGCCCCTACAAGGGATCCTTCCCTATAAACTACCGCCTTCCTTACTACACAACACTTTAAGGCGCAATGTTCACTTTCTAAAAATGTTTCTTCTTCAAAACCTAGACACTTACACACTTCTAGTTGGATTCATTCATGTGAGACTTGAAATTGTAGAGTACATGCACAGCTACCTTCTCAAGAGAGTGATTGATGGTTTTCCTTTAAAACAATTGGCATAGAGAGGGACCCCAGAGGGACCCTCTTAATACCGAGTAACCTCATAAGGGGTCCTTCCCTATGAACCACTGCCCTCCTGCCGTGCACACTTGGGAGCGCGGCACTCAATTTCTTTAAAAAAAAATCTTCAAAACCTAAATCCTTCATTACTTGGAATTTATTTTCAACCTCACATACACATAGCCTCACCCTCTTGCAATTTCTTCTACACCCTTACATCCATAACCTCTCCTCATTGCCAAAAATCTAAACGTAAAAGTAACAAAATCAAATGAGGAACAAGCATTAGTAACGAAATACAAATGTGATCATATATAAATCAAGTTTAAATGCAGTAATTATCCCTTGTGCAGCGTTCAGGGCAATCAGTGCGGTGTTTCCTCCTCTGTCTAGTATTATGCATCGTAGGTGCAAATTCTGGCCCTCATCCATGAAGAGTCTATCCCAAATCCACGCTCGAAGTTCCATGGTTATAGACAATAGTAATGATTGCATACACCAAGTCTGACAAGCAAGACTCAAACAAGGACGGCCATAGGAGAAAGAGGAGAGTTGTGGTGCTACAGGGAAGGAGACAATCTAATAGATTTAGAGTTCCTCGATGCTTAGGTTCACGAACTTAGGATTTGAGGCGCTCTCCGGGAACGGAGGATTGGGGACAAGCTTTGTAGGCGGAGGTTTAGGGTCAAACATAGTAGAGAGACCTCAGGGATGGAGGTTCGGTAATTGTTGCGGGGTCTTGCTTTATTACTTAGTCCAAGTACTAGTTCGGGGTTCCGGATTGTAAATTGGTCTACAATATTGGTTCTGCTTGTTGGAAAGGTTGGTTCAAGTGCTTACCTTTATTCGGGAGTTTAGGATTGGGAGTAGGTGTAAGACTATGGTTTAGAACTTCTTGATTTTTTTTAATCCCGAATACTCTAGTTACTTTTTAAGTCAATGTACTTCAGTTTTTGATTAGATATATTAGTGTAGTCCAGTATTTTCCTTACACTAAATAGTTAAATTAGGTTGTCTTAACAATTAGGTTGCATTACTCAGAATAGTTATCTAATGATTCACCACTTGTCAACGTGGAGATGCATGTGACACTATATGTTTACACTTGATATTATGATATAGTACATCTTATGGTAACCACTTGCTTCATATATGTATCATTGCAATTTAATTTAATTTAAATTTAGTTTGAAATTTAAAGTTGGGGACATTTCAACTCATTTGGAATTCAACTCATTTGCATACCTAAGTAAGGCTACAAGTTTTGTTTCTCACTTGATTCTTGAGTAAGACTAGAAGTTGAAATGGAAGTTTTGTTCCCAATTTTTGAAGATCAACAAGAACTGGTTTCCTTTAGACCACCTTTGTCTAGAGGATTTATTTTATTTCTGCAATGAAATTTGGTTTCATTTGTGTCACAAAAAATCAACAACAATAAATTCACATTAGTGTTTAATGATTGAATTATTAGATTTTTGGTTTGCATTTATTCTTGATGAAAACTTCCATAGTAATAGTAAGTATTTTTAATAAAAATATTTATATAGTGTGAAATGTTGCAAAATTAATGTGGGGGCGGTGGGGCTACCTAATTTTACTAATAGATGTAGATTGTTTGATGAAATATGGTAGAATTAAAAAGTGCATCATGGCCATCTAAAATTTATGTGGCATTTATTGACAAGGAATTTAAAGGTTATGGATTACATTCATTTGCTATAATTTGGAAGTCATGTATTTATGAGCCCCAATTTTTAAACATAAATCTTTAATCTGGAATGACGGACGTGATTCTAGACTTCATGAGGTCGTAATCCCTCCATGACATGATGGCCTAAACTATTACAATAGTTGTCATTGGTTTCATGAGAGGCACATATCCTAAGAAATAAAATTGTCGCTTGTTAAATAAACTAATCTAAGTATGTCCATTCTTTAAATCAACCATTCTAAATATTAGATTGATTTCAAAATAGGTTGTTCTTTATCTTTGTCTTCTTCTTTGTGTTAGGATTTGTTTTAGTATGGTTTCCTTACATAAATGATTTCATAGTACTTTTTTTTTAAAGGCGTCTAAATGTATTCATATCCTATGCAAACGATTTCTTGTTATATTAGTAGTATTCATTTGTACACTAGAAGATGCAAATGCTTTAGTCTTCTACTTCAAATTGATGCTCACACCAAATAGTATCTTGCCTTTCTATCCTTTGAGTCTAGACATGGTAATCATTAGTGCAAACAGTGATGGAGTTCCAATATTATTTCCAGTCAACTTTGAAGGCCTTGCTATAATATCTATATTCAAATTAAGATTGATTTCATTTCAAAAAAGCCTATATTCACGTCGATGAAGAAATCTATGACAGAGACATAGGGATCTTTACTCACACAATCGGACAACTCCATGTTTTGGAAGGTGATCACAGATTATGGCACTTGAAGTCAAGGAAGTATAGGCCTATGGAGCACACAATTGCACAGGATCAAAATCCACGGACTTGGTTGCAACCCATTGGTCCTCTTCCTTGTTGTTTCAAACACCCCCATTGCCTACTCTTAAGGTCAAACCTCTTTCAAATAGTGTCAACCTTCTTAGTGATGATTTTGACACCAACTCCTCTGAATATGCCTTGAACTCCTCAACTCCTTCATCAAATTCCACCATGCCTTACCACAATGCCCTCAAACTTGTTATCACAAAGGCACAATGTATAAGCTTTAGATTTGTAGCCTCGGTAATTAATTGCTTGAGAGGAGTACATGGACAAAAGGGACTTTGACGAGCTCATTCCGGTATTGGACAAATCTAAATATTTCAGTTCTCTGAGTATTTGGAACAAAGTAACTTCTTTTAAGTATTTGAGGAGGTTTGAAGTGATAGATAGAATTACAAAGTTGAGGGGGTCTAATACTTGGGAATTTGTTTAGGAGAGCAAATTCCCAGATTAGGAATCTGACCTTGATAAAGTTTTTGTCTTTAAGATGTCTAAAGTAGGTCCAAGTAGTGGAGTAGACTTGGTGAAGCGCATGCAAATTGGTAGTGATCTATAAGATGCTTGGATAATGTTTGATCGTGTCAAACGTGTTAAAGGATGGACTACTATGGTGTGCCAAATCTATGACAATCTGTATTGTCGCATTATGAGTATTATCATTTGCAATATACAATCTGAAGTTGCGTTGCATAAGTTTTGTTTTGGAGAAACTTGAACTTTGTTCATAAAAGACATGGTGTTCCAAAGATTCAATTCAAGGGATTTATGGTGGATAGTGCCCATGCAAATTGAAATGCTGTGAAGATGATCTATGGATCAAATAACGTTGGCATACCAATGGAAAACCGAGAACAGACTTGCCTCTTCCACTAGAATCAATCTATGAAAAAACATACAAAGGTTGATATACGGTTGAACTTACAAGATCAACATCATTTGTTGTGCAAACAATACAAGAACACCTTTCTCCAGAACAATTTGAAACTTGTTATCTTGTCATTAAAGTATGGTGGCTGTCATCTAGTGCAACAACAAAATAAAGCCTCTATCATTTGGATCTTTGGCTATCATTTTGGCATTTCTATTATCGCCAGTGGAGCAGATTTATACAACTTGTAAGTCTGTACTCCTATTGACTCCCATTTGTAAGCATTGACCAGCCCCTACATGTGCAAAAGTATATAGATGCCAGTAGCAAATCATTGCTTATGTCTCTAAAATTGGAGTCCAATGATGATCAATCATACATTATTCCTAGGTAAACATACAAATAATGCTAAGCCACTTATAAATCACTATGGCACAAGAAGGCATTTAAAAGAAGGCCTTGCACGAATTGTTTCCTATAATTTGTAGTGCAGTTTTAAATTGTTCATTTGCTTCCATGGTCCAGAAGTTAAGAAGTCATGCATGAAAAGTGCCCTTGAAGGACTCTTCTATGCACCAAAGGGGTCCCTTGGGAACTCTCTCCATGCAATTTTTTTTAATTTTTTTGCAAATGTGTCAAGTCTAGACATTGATTGATGAGTTTTTGGATGGCAAATAGTAAATCACTCGGCTTCTTGGTACCCGTGAGGCCAGCTATCCTTCCTATGATTTATTCCATAACTTACTATGGATTTTTATTAATGCCCCCAAAAGGCCATAATTAATATTGATTTGATTTTTGTTTAATAAATTTAGGATCTCAGTGAATCTGAGTTTGTCGAAATGCCTTCATGCAACCTCTCCAAGATCATACTCAACAAGTGGCTTCAACAATCTGGAAATAGTGGAAACAATTTATACATTGCCATTGTTGATGATTTTGTGAGAACTTTCATGTGGATGGTAAGGTATTACCAATACCTTAAAGGCAATGGAGCTCGGACAGGTTCCGAAAAAGAAGAACTGTTGCTCTGAATTGCTCAACGATCATGTTATGACTCCGTCCTACATCTGGACTGCATGACCAGTAATACTAGGAAGGGGTTAGGGGAGGGCAGTTACTCACCACATACAGTTACGGTGGTTGGGTTTCCAAGACGCTCCTCGTTCCTCTTAAAGGCCAGTGAGAGAGTTGTGTCTCTCACCTTGCATTCTGTTAATAGTATAGAACGTTGTAGATTCTCGTCTCTCTAACTCTCAGTATGATTCTCAAGTAAGGCTATTCATGCTCAAGCAATCGGGTTGGTTGATGAGCATAACTCCAGATATGGAGAGGGAATGAGGAAAGGGAGGGGATCTTGCAGGACGGACAACAGAGCGATGATGCATGGAGCTGGAAGTCACGACTGGAGCATCGACAGGAGCTTCGCAACCTAGGTTTTGACAGATAAGCCTAAACGAAGTGGAAATCCAAAGGTGTTTATAGAAGATATTTCAAGTTTTCCAAGAGTTGAGAAATTCTTCAGTAAGGAGTCTCATCTGAAAGGTGGAGAAGTATTTTGGCTGCAGAAGCGAAAGAGAGACCAATTGTTGGGATGCGAGCATGATTTGCATAGACCATATAAAGTGAATTTCTCACATCTCCGAGTCTAGACAAGATCCTAGAGAACTTCCATAAGTGCTCCACCTCTAAATCCAATTTTGAAAGATGTATCTCCAACTATGGAAATAGATATTCCCACGGATATGGACACAGAGAAATAATTTTGAAGTCATAGTGTACATCTTTCCTTCCATAAGTCATCAATTCAAGAGAGCGACTACGACGAGATGCAATGGCACATTGCAAGACTTCTAAGAACATCTATGAAGGCATGCTTTGCCCTTCAAGCATTTACAAAAAAAATACACAGCTAGGATTGTCCAAAACAACATAGCCACAATTGCACCAATATACATAGGTATGATGGTGAATTACAAGAAGAATAAAAATGAATAGATGTATTTTTTTTTGCAATGATGACATCAAATGTTGTACAAAGGGTACAAAGCCAAAGTGGGTGTTGTCTAAACCACCTATTTCTACCATTTGGCCTATTAAAAGGGGCACCGCCTTATCAAAACAAAACAATTTAGCTTTAGAAGTTGTTGATTTTCAACTTCTACAACGTGAAGTCATTTCACCTTGAAGATTGTTTGGTGGAGAGGTTGGTATAGACTTGGTTTTTGTTTATCCCATTCCATCGACGCCCGATGATCATCCTAAATTTCAAGTGGAAAAAGTCATTTGTCATAATCCAAAGACATCAACAACAAAGCATATAAACAATTGTGCTTCAACAATGACCTTCAATGCATGGATTCATAGGGTGACCATGGTTCCTCACCTTGGCTTTGGTTGCATAGTCTGTCTAAATTTTGGGGTAGAGCCAAGGACTGAGCAATATATGCTTATGATTTTATCATTTCCAAAGTGCACCTAACTTTACTTCAAAGAAATATAGACGAAGTCTTTGGAAAGGCAAGATTAGTGGGCAAATTGTAAGCACCTTTATTTCATTTTCACAGTCATTTGCAACTTGTTGTCCAGAAAAGATGGCTTCATTCATGCTCCAAGTTTTAGTTTTAATGAAGTAAAGAAAATCCTTCTTAGCGGGATATTAAACCATTTAGACACTAATTAGGGGTTGGTTCTACAAAGAAGGACCTTTTCATGTGCCTATTCTTATTATCAATGAAGTAGTAGTTAGACTAAAAGGACCACAACTTACATTAGTCCCAAAGATTAGATGGTACTATGTCTTCCATCTATTTGTATTATGCATTTTGCTTTCAGGTATTTGGGCATTCACTTCATGTTTTTCCACTTTGCATTCTATAAATTTTTCCTTTCCGGTTTTCTAATCGCACCCTAAATACTGGAATGAATAATATTTTGGTCTACTATGTGAATGCCGTGATTTTATGTGTGAGCATAGTACCCCATATTTCTACCACAAGTAACTGCACAATAATAGGTCAAAAGTAGATTTCTTGTATAATTTTTTAAAAATCGGATCCTCTCATCCTCCACGGTCTTAGGGCATTGTGTATTTTTGTGGTTATAGAACCTCAATAATAGAAGTCTTGTTTTCCATATGTAATGCAAATTTTCTTTCATTCAAATTAGATCTATTTTTTGCATTTACTTTCATTCAAATTGGATCTACTTTTATCTTACTTTTTCCATCTACTGTCTCCATTCATCAAAATTTTCTTCAATAACTATACAACTTTTACAACAATGTGGTATTTCAAAGCTTAGCATTGATGTTTTAAAAAAATTGTTCATAGAATTATTACAGATCTCTATGTCTCTATACCATGATAGTGCCCCCAAACCATCTATAAGTGGTTGTTCGTTTTACAATTCATTGCAAATCACCACAATTGTGCTCTAAATAAGTACTTAGGTAACTACACCTAAAAGCACAAGCTACCTAAAATCACACACTACATATTCTTGCCTAAAATAGACTCCCGCTATTCTTTAGAGTCTATGATTGCTTTTGGGAAGAAAAAAAATTCAGCACTTTGAAAATTTGTAGTTTATTCATACAATGTCCAAAAAATGCATTCTAAGAGAATCTATAATTCTCTTTTTACTACTAAGAGGACCCATAAAAAAAATCCAATATAAAAGTAGGAACCACGCTGAATTGCTAATTTGTGCAACTTTAGGTGTAATTACATTAGTGTAACAAATCATTAAAATTTCATAGTACAACTTAACACATACATAACTATATTAGTGTATGTTATGCCATTTTCAAATTGCTAAGTGCATATATAAATCAATATGTACATTATCACTTTAGAAATTCTCCCACACCTATTAAGGTAAATTGGCCTATGAAAGGCAAATTGCTTAATGCAGACATCTAGAAAATGACCCATTACAATCTTATATCAACCCATGACAAACTTTTTTAATAAATGAGATTAGGATTACATTAGGTTGGTTAGTGACCAAAATTAGTGTCTTGGCTAATAGTGATGGTGATTGCTTTAGGAACTTCAACCTTTTCAATGTAAACTCATCAAAACAAGTGATTTTTTTATTCCTTCATGTTGTGGCTATGCTAGGAAATGTTGTAGCCATGTTAAAAAAATATTGGGGACTGCTTTAGGTAGTAAGGTGACTATAATTATGGATTTACTTTTGGGTGGTTTTGGGGTAGTCTAAAGACTGTTTTGGGCCAATTGGACAACACACTTTTGACTCATAACAAATTCATTTTTTGTCAAAAAAATAAAATTTCAATTATTCTCTCAATTTCTCACATTTATTTTTATATGGAATTTTTTAATATTCTTTAATAATATCAACAAAGCAATCTAGTCATTCTACCTATCATAGGCTAGTTTATCTTACTCATACAATCAAAGCACTACAAATAATCACGATTTTTCACATCTAATATACACTTTATACAAACATTACTATCTTTCAGATGCACTATCTACAGGATTTGTTCATTTTTATACAATTAAATTATTATAACATTTCATATGCAATGAAGCTTTTTGAGTCTAGTTTTCATTCAAATTTGAAAATTTGAAAAAATTCTTAAATTACTAATTTTTTACAAATTGAACTTTGGAGTTTGGATTTAAAAATAGAGGTGTTGGTTTTTTAATTTTAGAATGAAATGGTTTGATTTACACTGTAATGTACACTAATGGAAAAAATTTAAGATCTTTTAAGTGTATATTGTGTGATGTGCATTTATTTCATCTTTTATTCAAAAGTTCAAAATAATTTCAAATTTCTACAAAAAAAAAAAATATTTTTGTGACATAAACAATATGTGATAACATCTCTAAAAAATGTGACTAGGGACCAATTTACACTAGAGCTAGACCAAAGGCCCTCTAGAATTATCAAAGTAGTGATTAGTAGAGGCGCAGTGATTGGTGGAAAGATAGGCATGGTCCAAGTTAGGTTTACCCTTTGGCCAAAGTCCATGCCATTTTTCAAAGACAAAAAGTATATGACTACATGATCAAAGTAGATAATTTGCCAATATTTAGAACACCATGACAAGCTAAAACCTCCCACCATAAATTTTGTCTATTTAATTGATCTTGTGATTGATAATGTCAAATCTAATACTCCCTCTATTTTTCAAAAATCCCTAGGTTTCACAAAAGGTTCTGTCTTAAGGCAAATTGTAAGAATTGTAAGACTATAACATACTTATGAGAAAGTAAACATGCTAATGGAGTAGGTAACACACTATCCTGAAAGTCAATACGCTTTTTGAAAAGAAAACACGATTATCCACGGAATGTATAAAATTTTATTGATGCTTCTTTAATGAAAGCCTCCATTGTCATGAAAAGTTTTCTATGTGGCTATTGCAATCAACATTTATATTCTATCATGCCTCAAAAAGTGCTTGCCAATGAGAATTCTCATGGTCTCCATGTTGGCCAAGTGCTTCAACCCATCTTGCCAAATGATGCTTGCATTTGTGAACATGAAACCTACGCCGATCCTCTATAGCCCCTTCCAGTGAATTTTGCCATCAACAAGCCCAAGAGCCCAACCTAACCAACCAGCAGCGGTAGACAACAATTGAGTTTCTTCTAGCAAGACAAAAGAATCCGGACAAGCTTGGGACACTCAAATACGATGTCTTGAAGGTAGCTATTGAGAAGTTTGGGACAACAGTTGAGGCGATTAGTGTGATTTAGAGACAATTAGTGCAATCTTAGGCCAAAGGCAACATTGTTGCAAATGTGTCTTCCTGCAAGCGTGGCCGAGTTGGTAGCATGAAGTTTAATTTGGACAACAATGATTTAAAGGCAATTCCTTTGAACTTACAACAAAACATGCGGTCGCTAATGTTCCATCTCGGTGTTTCCCTACAACTATCTACCACACTAGTAGAAAAACAGTGACTAAATCAACAAAACATCAACACAGAAGTGTTGATATCATATCATTCATTTGAACAATTTTTTGTTGATTTTGGTAAAAACTACCAAAATCAACAATTTTTTTGTTGATTTGGATATTGCAACTCTAAATCAACAAAAAGATCAACACTTTTTTGATAATTTGGACTTTCAAAAATCTCAAGTAATTTTTTGATTTGAAAAAAGTTTAAATCTCCATAGATAGTATTCTATAAATAATGTAATTTAAAAAAATTAACTAAATCATTCACAATTCGATCTTTTTCAAAGTCAGCAAACTTCATAGGCCATTTAGGAATAGAAAAAAAATTTATTAAAAATTTTAAACTAAAAAAAAAATTTAATCAAATTATCTTTCATCTCCAAAAATCCATTTGCAATTTCAAATCTCCAATCAAAAGTTATGAATAAATTTCAGAGGGGTTGAATTAAACTTTTTTTTACAACTAAATCATTCACAAATTTCAAAGTCAGCTGATCTTTCCGGGTCACGTGAAACTCCAAACTGAGCTAAAAATTATCACTCGAGCTGCAATCATCTCGTCCAAAGGCAGTAAACATTACACAATGTGCAACGAAAATCCTACCAGCCACGTAAACGCAGCAACATCAAATTATCTCGAGAATTTAATCTTAGCAACCGATGTGAAATGGACCTAAATCAAGAGCAAAACGTCCATCAACCTCCGCTTCATCACATCAAATTCAAAAAAGACCTCAGAACCCAATGCTCAAACCACCTCCCTGTTGAACGAAAATTTCAACTCGCCGTTTTCATGTTAACATCCAGGAATTGCTTACGGACCACTAACAAGACTACACCAACAAGCCACTCACGTAGGCAACATCTCAACTGCTCAACAGACTAGCAACCAACACACACAAACACAGTGAATCATCGGGCTGGAATAGGAGCATCGAGACATGGGCTGGACTAATAAAGCAATTTCAAATATCTGCATTCGAATGCAGAATAGGTACAAAACTGATGATGAATGACCTACTGGACGTCATAATGCAATCAGTGAAGAGGAACGTGTACAAGGCACACAGTTTCATTACGACAATATTCTTCTCCGAGAGGTACGTATAGAAAGGCACTGAGAGAAACATAGTGGCAAACGCGACGTGCAAGCTCTAGACTAAAATGAAATGGTGCCAACTCGGGGTAGATTGCATAAAACCTCTTGAAAGAGAAAAAGCAGCACTCCATACCGACGTGCCTAAGCCTGCAAATATCCACATTTCCAAGTATCAGGAGGGTCCCAGAAGTGATGCAAACCAAATCGCCCTCAGTACACGAAAGATGCACGTTGCCACAGTCCAGGAACTGCTCTAGTCCGAAAAGGTTCAAGCAGACCCTACCTTGTTCGCGATGTTGCTGGACAGCCAGTCAAGACCTTCGTACAAACCCTCTCCGGAAGTCGCGCAAGTACTCTGAATGTACCTGCAGGATCCGAAATAGAAACCATGAGTGGACTAGGTCACCCAACTTCGAAAACCACGAAAGAGAAGATCCGACCCAAACACAAACAAGAAAAAAACGAAATGTCAACGGGGATTACCAGTGGCGTTGTCGAAGGGAGTGCAGACCAAGCTTGTCAGTGATCTCCGCGGCATTCATGGCATTCGGAAGATCTTGCTTGTTCGCAAAAACAAGGAGCACGGCATCCCGGAGCTCGTCCTACAGAGCAACGAAAACGAAACCAAATTCGTCACAATACTCTCTAGCAAGGTCGACGGAATTCAATCATCCAGTCACGGGAATGCAGGCAGTACCTCGTTCAGCATCCGATGCAGCTCATCTCGGGCTTCCACAACACGGTCCCTATCGTTACTATCCACCACGAAGATCAGACCCTGAGTGTTCTGGAAATAATGCCTCCACAACGGCCGAATCTGAAACACGCAGAAATCAAGTCAGAAGGACATCACCATCAAGAATTCTCTCCCAACAATGCATGACGAATATGGACGTCTCAAAAAGAAAAAGGAAAACTGTCCCCCAAAGGATAACGTCTGATCATACTCCCACACATTGTCGAAAGCCAAGTCGCACTCCCAGAGGGGGGAAACATGCGAAGAGAGACCGACGACACTCACCTTGTCCTGACCTCCGACATCCCACACAGTGAAACTAATGTTCTTGTACTCCACAGTCTCCACATTGAAACCTGCACGACCAATCGCAGCACGTCAGGGCTCAAGAAAACGGAAACGGTCACTTCAGAGGCTCCCAACCAATTCCAGGACCCCCGACATCAAGCGCCAGGGCAAACAGCGTCGCAAGGCCGCGCCTTACACCCAAACGTCCACAGGACGCCGGTGCAGAACACAAATAATTCGACTCATTCCCTCGCACCACCGATCGCCGCGCTCCACACTTCCCTTCTCAGAGAAACGACATCCGCCGATTCGACATGGCATCGAATCGCTTGGATCTGAATGCATGCCGGAGATGCCACCAGATCTCACCAAGCGAGAAAAGCCAGCCTCTGGAGCGACCGGGCATCGGATCTCCCAACACATTACTAGGAAATCGACAACAAAGGGGCACCCCAGGCTCGCCGGCGACCATAACGAAGAATTCCCAAGCGTCAACCGGCCCAACATGTAACCTAGTTTAAATATACCGATCGATCGTCGTAAACTAACCCCATTCGCGGGATCGCTGCCACGTCCCGACACGGAAGGCGGAGCGCGAGAAGCCAAAACAGAAACGACCAAGAAATGCAGCCAAGAAGGAACAAAAATTTTAACACACGCAAATACTGCGTCGGCGAAAACCGACCCGCGCGCCTCGTCCCGGCAACACCGAGTCGGAAACGCGACAAAGAAGCACGCGCCCCCGACTCTCCCTGACCATATGCGGTCTGAGCCACAGCATGGTGACTGCAAAAACAGAGAGACAGAGTGAGAGAACACAAGAAGAGGCGAAAGGACTGACGTACCGATGGTGGGAATGGTGGTGACGATCTCTCCGAGCTTGAGCTTGTACAAAATGGTGGTCTTACCAGCTGCGTCGAGACCGACCATAAGGATGCGCATCTCCCGCTTGGAGAACAGCCTCTGAAACAGCTTCGTGAAGGTGAGCCCCATGGCGGCAGCACACCCCGCGGGGACGGAACGAGACGAGACGAGACGGCCGGGGCTTTGAAAGCAGACAGACGCGAGAGAGAACGAAACTCGTCTTTCCCCTGGCTTGCGACTAGCAGCGGCAGCTCTAACCCTCGATGTTGGCCACCAGACACGAGGACGACACAACAACAACAGCAAGACTAGTGGGGGAGGAAAAGCTGGCAAAGGCGGGGAGCTCAAGGGAAGCTCCAATACTGGAAGTTGCCTTTCCTTCCCAGTTGTTGTCCAAGTTGAATCAAATGGTCTTTCATCATTTCTGCCAACTTCTACGCGGTTAGCTTCCGCCGAGACCGGGGAGTCCGGGTATCTGTGCGCTGTTCCGGGTATAGGTTTGTTCGCCTCGGGCATATGACTGAGTGGGGCGGTTGCCGAGGCGGACCTCGTATTATTTCGTTCCCTTCGCTGGCACTTCGGTCGGTTTGGGACCCAATCGAGGTGACGATCGACGTCCTGTCCATCGTGGAAGACCGGGGACCAAATCCAGTGGCTGCATCGGACGGTTGGAGTTGGGGTTATTAATTATTCCTGGAATTATGAGTCCCGTGTTTCGCTTTTTTGTTCAGGTCGTGCTGAAAGGGCCCGTCCGTCTCCGTCCCCGGCCGGGTGTTAGAGCATCGCCACTGCAAACCGCAAAGGGACACGGAAACGCGACTGTTGCGTGAAGGCGCCACTTTTGAGCTCCACCGCAGGCCCCCGAAAGGCTTTCCTGTTTTCTTGGGCAACGCTACAAGCCTCCGTCCACGCCATATTCAAGGTCTTTCCCGTCCACGCAAGAGTTCACGCAAGGATTCATGACGTCATTGATGACGACACCAACTCTTCAAAAATTCTCGAATCATCGATACATCGATTGCGTAAGAATTTTGATTCACCAATTTTCGAATCAATTTGCAAAGCATCGATTTTCCGTTTTCAAATCAATTTTAGACTCACCAATTCACCGTTGTCGAGTCAATTTCAGATTCCCCATTCCCTGATTCAATTTGAGAAGAACTTAGAAGAAACTGAAATTAACTTCGATCGAGGCGCGCGCCCCTCCTGCCAAACCAATTGAAGTTAACTTCGAAGAAACTGAAACTGAAGAACTTTGAAGAAACTAAAACTGAAAATTGCTTTGAAGAAATTGAAATTGAAGAAATTGCCAAAATAAAAGAAATAAAAGAAATCAAAATCGCATAAATTGAAACCATTTCACAGAGACCGAAACCGAACGAGGTCGTTGCCGAGCGGTGTCGCGTGGATTGCAGTGCGGTAGTTCCTAAAGAAAAGGAGACGGAAAGCGAACTCGCCCGCAACATCGCTCTTGGAAATGGTTTTGACGGTCCTTCTTCCGTTACTGCGGTGGAGATGCTCTTAGAGCCCGTTTCCATTGGAAACGGGAACTGGAGGCCGATCCCAGTTGACCACACGCACAGAGGAGAAGAAAACCTGAAATCTTGACATGGCGTACAGTTTTGAAAACAATCTGCGGTATAGGGGTCCAGAAGGTCTAGGAATGTTTTCAACTTTTCCAAAGCTAGAGGTTGGAAGTTCAGGCCTAGCTTTCTCCAATCCCCAGTGGAGATGGGCTCTTTTGTTGTGTGCTTGATGCTTTGCTTTGGAATTTTTGATCTGAAGCATCCGTCTCGTGGAATCCTAGGTGGATCTTGCCACGTCCATGTTAGATGGAGAATCCAATGGATGCAGCATGATTCTTTGATGAGTTGGTTATTGTATGTGATGGAGAGAGTGTGGTGGAGTTTCAGAGTCATATTCATCATAAGTTAAGTCATTTTTTATATTAAAAAAATATCACATGCATCTTTTGAGATGACATGGAGCCTTGAGAATCTGACATGGAAATTCAATTTTGGCACCTGAGTGCCAAATCAACCCTTCACGTACAGACCTTCACATACGGTAAGCTTATTACTGTTCTGTCTTGGGGAAGGAATGGCATGATACTGTACTGCACAGGCATCAGAAGTTGTTATTGGGCCTTTTAGGCTGTTTTGTGGGGCATGAATGGGCTGGGAGTGAATTGAGTGTGGAATGAGTGTGGAATGAGTGGGGTTGCTTGGAATTTAAGCAGTTCAGACCTATCAGTGGCAACCATGTGGCGGAGAGGGGGGGCGCATTTTGGGCGGACCCCAAACACCCCCAGCACTGACCTGGTCAACTTACATGGTTTGGTATAGACTCGAGACTGATAAGGTAAACCAGCCTATGACAGGTAGAATGACTGATTTGGTATGTTGCCATTAGCAAAATAAAATCAGATTTTTTTCTAGCAAAGACAACTTTGAGAAATGAAAGAAGCAGTTAAAATTTTAGTTTATGGACAAAGTAGGAATTTGTTATGAATTTTTTAAGTATTTTTCTAAAACAGTCTGTAGACTATCTGAAATCAATAAAACATGTCTTCATGATGGTCATCTTACCACCTAATGCAGTCTTCAGATTTCCTAACACAACCACAAGAATTTTTAATGTGGCCATCACACAAAGGAATAAAAAAAAAACTCTTTATGATGAGTTTACACTCACAATGTGTAAGTGTCCTATGACAATCATTACTAATTTTATCACAATCACCTAATGCACTAATGTGGGCCACTAACCAACCTAATTAAATTGTAGAAGTAAAAATCTGAAATGGACTGTAATGGGGGGGTTATGTAGACAATGGAGGGGTTATGTAGATGTCTGCATTAGACAGTTGGCCTGTCATAGGCTGGTTTACCTTAGTTGGGAGGAAGAATGTGACCAGGGTTTTTTTCTTCATGTTTTATGAAGTGTTGAAGTGGCAATGTTGAATGTTACAGTGATGTTTCAAACTTCAACATTTATCTAAAATTTTGGATAGAAAACATCACATTAGCAAGCACACATATCACATATCTATAATTATGTTTTCATCTACAACCTTGCGATTTCATCCAAAATAATAATAATTTGAAGTTTTAAAGCAATTTTTCACCCTTTCAATACTATTTGTGTTCCAAGCGTGTGGTGTAGGCCTAATATTTTGGTACAAATGGTCACTAAATCACCCCAAAAAATATTGGTTGGGAGGAGGAATGTGATATTTGCCTTTTGGTGCTTGCTACTCTATATATCCTTGATACTACTACTGTAAGTTATGTGAAGGTTTGGTTTGGCACTTAAGTGCCAAAATTGAAATTCCACATCATATTCTAAGAGGTCCACATCATCTCACACCATTCACAAGATGACATGTGGCATTTTTTTCTTTTAAAATGACTTAGTTTATGCCAAATCTAACTTTCCAACATAAACTATGATAGTCCCTTTTGGATTTTTCATTTGTCTAGATTACTTCTCTCCTTTATTTAAGACCTATTTTTAGGGTTGAAGATGAAGTCTTTTATATTTGACATTAACCTATAAACGAAGCACTAGAAGTCTAGTTTATCCCCTACAAGACCAATATGCGTTTTGAGGCAACATCAAAAATTTAGGCAAGTACATGTGACTGAAAATTTGCATATTTTAGGTTGAAATTTTAATAGAAGGTGGGAACAAGGACTATCTTTCATATACACTAAAGTTCATGACATTTGAAAGTATGAGTTAAAAGTTATGGCCTAATGTGTTACTTTCTTTTGTAAATGGATAGTCATGGGAGATTTTTGAAAATCACTTTTTTCATAAACAAAAATTTGAAATTGGTTTTCTAAAGTTATATATACATGGAAAGATTTGAATCATTCTATTTTGATCAACAAGTCAAAAGTTATGAGGAGTTTTAGTTGTAGGCAGTTATGGATCAATGAGGTAGTTATGGAGTTTAAAATTATAGGATGTAGAATGTTTATAAGAACATTTCAACCATTGGGATTGGCAATTTTCAATTCCGTAACTAAATTCTTAACAATTTTGTATTTTGAATCATTCTCTGCTTCTTTCTACTTATTATTTTTTTCCTATATGTTGTACAATTCTAAATGGTTTGAAATTTTTCAAGCATGTAGACAACTTACCTTGAGGAATGAACCCAAAGAAGCACCACCATTTTGGACATTTTTCATACAAATGTGACCTTGTGAATTGGAACTGCCTTGTTTTTTATAGGGCCCAAAAAAGAATATTTGTCACTCCAAACACTAATATCCTGCAATGTACATGGAGGATTTTTCTGAAAGTTTGCACATCTTTTCAAACCAATGTATTACAAGATTATATGGTTACATGTGTTTAAGAATGTCTTTTTTTCTAAAATTTGGCAGTTTTGGAGCGTTTTTGGTGACAACATAGTTATGATCTTGTAGTGGTTATTATCCACTTTACCTATCAAAACATTTCTGAAATTTGAATTGTTTTTTTTATAGCAATTTAAAGTTGTTTGGATCGAAGATCAAAACACATTGCACTTTTCATTGAATATATCTATTGAATTCTAAGCAATTCTTGTGCAAATCTTGAGCATCCAAAGAACAAGGTAGTTGTACACAAAGTCCTCCTTTTTTATAAAGCCTATTATTATTTATGTGTAGCACTTTGTATCTATTGCATACACTTACTTTCTTGATCTTTCCTTGATTACATCAAATAGCTACATTCGTTTGATTTGCATTTGAGAATACACATTGCACATTCACTATAGAAACATTGGATTGTAGCATGCATGAAAAAATTATTGTCAAATCCCTAATAAGGTAGATCAACCTATTAGTATCATGAGATTTGCTAGGTACCTTGGAGAATCTATTTGTCAACTCACATATTAGGAGATTGAAAAGTTTGAGAGAAGGCCTTCGTAAGTAGAATGAAGACATTTCAATAAGAAATAATGATTTGAATAGTGGTTTATTGAAATTTGTTATGATTAAATTGGTAAAGCATGGGTAGACCAATGCTAAACCACATGGTGACATGTTCCCTTCCCAAGTGCATTTTCATGATGCTAAAGGGTTGCTAAATTTGTAATGATGGGACTGTCTAGTAGATGTTGGAATTAGGTGATTGACGACATTAGTTTGTTTTACCTTACCTTTATTACTACAAAAAAGGACCAAAAATTCAATTGCTTTAGTTGTGCACCTCAAACTTAGAGCCTTTGAGTCAAAATTTAAATTCTAATTTTTTAAATTTAATCATTGGTGTTAAATGAAAAATTCCTATTTTGAAAAAAAAATTGCAGTTCTTTACACCATATTTATGTAATTATCTAAAGTAAGAATATTTTTATTGTAGAGCATGTTGAATGAATTTTAGTTTTGGAACTAGATGCCAAATACTTGTGGACTTGCTTACTTTTCTTTTTTTAAATGTTGCAAAGTATTAATATGTATATCATTTTCTAAACCTTATTTTCCAAGATAAATTAAGTATTTGACATAGGAGTGCCAATCCTTCCCATTACTTACGATATCCAAAATCAAATAAAGAAATCCAATACTATAGACCTAAATGTATTACAACAATGCATTTTGATGATTTTGAGTGCACTCTTGGATTTCATTATCATTGGGTTGTTTCACACTATGTATAGTATATACAGTTTCTCCAAGTCCAACTTCAATGTCAAATCCTAACATTTGTGGGAGTAGAAGGTGAATAGAATAACAAATTATTGGAGGCCTAGATCTTTATAGTATGAAGCCAAAGTTCTAAATTTAAATCCCAAAGTTTCTCATATATAATGTTGTAAAAGAAATGAGCTAGAAAGTCAAAAAGTTCATTTTCTAAGCACTCATAGAACGGAATTTACAATAAACAAGTTTGTCTACAAAATCTACCCTCAAGGATGCTTGATTTAGTATTCTTTTTCTAGTGTTATATAAAAAGAGACAAATGGAACGTAGAGCTTAAGTTCAATCTTCACTTTTGTTAAATCCAATTTGAGTAAGAAATCTTTTGGTTGAGTTTATCAAACTTCAATAGAAACAAATCAAGGTTTGTGGTAGTAATATGTTTGTAACAAAAATATATTTGAGATAATAAAAAATAAAAAAATTCCAAATTGTAAGGGGTCATGTTTGATGGACTATTATATTATGTTATTATGTGTAGAAATCCTACAATTGCATATAACATGATAATCAAGTCATAATGATCTCTAATGGTAAATTTATAAAGTTGTCACCTTCTTCAATTATACTTTTTACCATAGTGATCTCATTTGCATGGTTTATTTTGTAACATCAAAAGACTTTCATTGATAAAAATAATATTTTTTTTCTTTTGGGAGCATGCTTAAGGCTAGGAGAGGTCACTTTCATTACATTTGGAGTACCCACATGTGGTGGAGTGATTTTTTGACCCCCTATTTACTTTTGAATAAACTATAATTTCATCCTAAAATTTTGAGCTTTATTTAACAATGACTAAAGGTTTCTATTGACAAAAATTTCAATTCCAAATAACATAAGATATACTGTCTAGAAAGGGTTGAAAAATGAACTAAAATGGCATGTTTTCCAACTAAAATATTTATAGAGCTCACATGAAGATGAATATTGCATCAATATTCAACCAAAATGAACTCTCAATAAAAAGCTATTCTATAGAATTTTTTTTTATTTTTCAAATTTTTTTTCTTATATAATATACAGGTGTGAAAGTTATTTTCAGCTTTACAGTGTATCTTTTTTCTTAAAAATTTATAACTAATTACTATTAGCATAAAAAAATACCAATAATTCAAAACATAAACTTTTAAAGTAGTAAAATCTATCCATAATTTTGTTTTTGGAAAAAAAATTAAATTTTAAGATGTATTACATGTATTACTTTTTTTGCCGCACGTGGGTTGCTAAAACGCGGGGAGTGTCCTCGCTCCCTGGGGCTCAAGGAACTTTAGATATTGGAATTGTATATGTTTTTGGTTTAGGATTTAGGTCCCAATCATCATTTTCTTTATGTTCATTTGTATTTTGAACAATTCTAATAAGTATTGCAAAAGCAAATTTGAATAATCTTGACAACTAAAAAAGTCACTGAAAGAATAGGTGATAGCTTTATAATTCACTTCTCTAGCAATACTCCTTACACTAACCTTCCTATAGACATGTTGCAATAATAGATAATGTAATTGCATCTAATTCTGACCAAAATGTATAAATGATTCTTGCAAAATATAAAACTTCTATTTATGAGACCTATTGTAATGGTCAATTTTAGATATACATATTTTCAATAGTTTGAAAGCTCATAGATTATTCCTATGGCCTCCTAAAAATGCATTCTAAGAGACTCTAGATCCAAGACTTGGGGGGGGGGGGGGACAAAATAGTGCTAGATTGCATTAGAAAATAATAATTTGGCTACTAAATGGCAACAACCATGAAGTTTTTTTGTTAAAAAACTTCAATTTCTTTTTAAATTGGATGAAATTGCCAAATTGTGGATGAATTAAAATTATGAATATGTAACATGTGCTAATGTGATATTTTCTATCTAATATGTGGATGGATGTTGAAATTTGGAGCACCACTATAATATTTTATATTACCACTTTGGCACTTTATAAAAATGAAAAAAAAAACATGCTAGATTTCCCTATCAACTATCAACAAGATTCAAAACGAACTTTTACTATTCAACACTAGAAACTATGCTCAAGCCCGTAATCGGACATTTTAGGTGTTTTTACTTTATTGTGTTGTTTTCACTATAGAGAATCTTAGGAATACATTGAGATACATTTTAGTAATAGATTCACTCATGTGCCAACTAGAGGGTTTTTTTACTGTTCAAGAAAGTGCCAAGATAGTACTTCCTTGAAATTCATGATAGTACTTTATTTCTATATTCATGATAGTGCCAAGATAGTGCCAAGATAGTACTTTATTTCTATATTCATTCATCTTTTGGTTCCAAAATCACTTTTCAATTATATCCATGCATTTTTTCATCCAAATTTGGCAACTTCATCCATATTTTAAATACAATGAAAATTTATGACAACAGTGATTAGTCTACTCTAATGTGGCAAAAATTAAAAATTAATTTTGAAATGGTGCAATTTGGCCCCATGGCGAAGGGCACTCCTTACACTAAAGTTATGGGGGACGATTTTTAGGGTTTAGGTGTTGATTGTCATCGCTTTGCAATCTGTTTGTGTTTAGACAGGCACGATGAGGATGCGAAGGTTGCTCGCGACGACCGCCATAGCCGCTGCCACCACGGGCGCCGCTCTCACGTACGCTTTCTTAGCAACGACGCGTCCCCCCGTTCCTCCTTCACCTCCTCACCAATTCTCTCCTCCGCCGGAGTTACCGTCGTCGTCCAAGCTTCTCATTCCCAACATCAATCTCGCCTTCTTGCCGGATCCCGACGTCCAACCGCCGCGGTGTGATTATGGACCTCTGTATGAGTGTATTGTCAACGGCAACGGAGGATGCGAAGCTCTCGAACAGGATTTGCGGAATTGTTTGGACAGGGTGGGGGAATCGGAGCCTGCGAGAGTTGGTACCTCGCAATGTGACTATGCTCCGCTTTGGGAATGCATTGTTAATGGAAATGGAGGATGTGAGGTTCTAGAGAAGGAATTGCGGAACTGCTTGGAGAAAAGCCAAAAAGCAAATTAGGAGGCCTTGTACAGGAATTGTCATTCGGGTACATTCGTTTTCTATGTATCCACCGCATTGTGAAATTTATGCCGTTTTCTTGTAGGTACTCCTTTGAGTAGCTGATCGACTCGCATGATTCTTTGAATTTTGGCGCATAGCGAGATTTAGGACTAGAATAATTTTACGTCCAGAATTCTACGAACGAGCTAGAACTAGAATTTTTAACCTAGGAGCTTTGACGTGATACAACCCTAGTTCATTATAACAGATTGTGAACCAAATTAGGGACACAGTTGCTGTTGAGCATAGTTACCATTGTTAGACTGGTCCAAGTTTTAGGCGGCCTTGTTGACGAATGAAAGAGCGTCCCAAGTCACCAAGAATTCGTTATTTGGACTATGTGTGCCGAAGTTATGAATTGTTACAGTTTTTTTGGTACATTTTCTATTATCGTTTTTTCTAAAATTGTTTGTTTGACGGTCGTACATGGTCATGACGGGGGTGTACACTGGCTTATCAAATGACTGTTTGGGATTGTGTCGATTATTGGGGTCCCTACCTTAGCAATAGTCTCTTAGAGTAAGTGCATTGTGGCGCATGTACATTGATGCTGTCTCAAACTTCGCTTGCAACCAGTAAGAGTTAATAATCTTCAAGATTTGGACGAAGGGTGGTTAGGGTTTCTTAACAATAATCTTCGTTGTAGGTGATCAAGCTACTGTACTATAGATTATCGAGCTTCTACGCGACCATAAGTTTCTGTCGATTTTGGCGACAAATGCATAATAATTTGGAGGAGTTTTAATTTCTGTTGTTTATTCTGCATTCATATAATATTGCTTCTTCTGTTTCAGGCCTACTTCGGAAAAGATTATCAGCAGTTGAAGTCTCGATGTTGATGATGCTGTTACAGAAGCCAAGAAATGTTTCAGTCTATTCTTCAGATTTACAAGTGAGGTTTGGAAGTAAGACCTTATGAAAGTGCCTTGGTATCAGATACTAGTACTCCAACTCCAACTTGCTTTAATTGTGGATCGACTTCAAGAAGACCGTATTTGTAGGCCTGTTTGACAGCATTTTGTCCTAATTCTTTAGGGGAAGCCAAGCTAAAGAGTTGGGAGAGCAGATGGAGGGAACGTTTCCAAGGTTACCTCGCTGGTATGCTGCTTTTGACCCCAAACTGAAATTTATGATTTTCATTAGTCTCTTTCTATATAATCCTTAAATTCAATTCGCAACAGAACTCTTGAAGTAATATTTGCTAAGTCCAAGAATCTTCGGCATTTTCCTCACGAGTCAAAATTTTAAAAACAAACTATTATTATAATAGCTTGTCCTTGAGCACCTTGTGAACTTCCTTACTTGAACTATGTGTAAGTTATGTAATGAGATTTGTAAGTTCATTGATATGGTTTCTTGTAAACCTTGAGAATGTTTGAACTTTGAAAGAACAGGATAGTCTGGCACCAAAGAATGTATTCGATGCACTTAATTGACTCCACTTGTGCAGGTCGAAGATGATTTGAGGGTTATTCTCAAGTTCAAGGTGCAACCAGGAAAGAAAAACAGGAGGGACTTTGTCAAATTGGTGATGGATCATGGATCTTATTCTTAATAGAAGTTCTCTCCATTTTGGATCAGCTCAATGTAACAAAACATTAGATTAGAATTGAATCATCCAAGATTAACGATCAAGTATCAGAGGGAGAGGGAGCCACAAGAGTGAAACAAGTCGAGTTAGTGCAAGCAACTAGTATCATCCATACATTAAATTAGGTTGTTTGTTTCGTTTTGTTTGTTACAGTGAGATCTTTGGAACCGTGCATCCCCGGGTGTCTTTTGGTAATGTTGGAAAGTCCTCTGTGAGAAGGGGTGCATAGACTTTGTTTTGTGGCATTTTGACTCATGAAAAAAAAGATACTCTATAATGAATTTTGAAGTTTTTATGAATCAAAAAGTTTGAAAATTACTTTAATTTTAATTTTATTATATTGTGGCAATGGCATAGGGCATATTAGTAGGTACTAAAGTAGAACAACCAATAAATGTCAAAAGATTCATTACGGACATTTAAAGAATGATCCTATTTTTCAATACATGAGATGTAGGACACAATTAATGTCTTAGGTGATGGAAATTTGTTAGAGGAAGTGATTTTTGTAGGATTCCATGTTGTAGCCATGTTAGTAAATATTGTGACTAGGATTTTATGTAATAACCATGTTAGAAAATATTGTGACTTGCTTTTGGTGAGCATGGTAAGCATTATAGATACAATCTTTGTTGGTTTTGGAGTAGTCTACAGACTCTTTGGGGCCATGATGGACACTTCAAAAATTCATAACAAATTCATACTTTGTCAAAAAAATATAATTTCAAGTGGTCACACCATTTCTCACACCTTTACATGGGGGGAATTAAAAAAATTCAGCAACGCCATGAGGGCAAACTCCTAATTCTGACCATGATGGGTTGTTCTATCTTATGCATTCAAACATTCTTACACATTCTATGAACTCATTGAAGCAATTCTTCTCATTCGCCAGGATGGTAAAGGATACTAAAACGATTGAGACATGATCCCGTCTCCTGTACTGAATCCTTATAACAACAGCAACTCATATATTCTTACACTTGGTTGTACTGCCTAGAAAGTGTAATCGAGATCAGGCTACAAGGCTTATGCTACTGATTTTGAAAACTAATGGAATTGTCCTTTCTGGATCACATTTGGCTCTTGTATGGAAAGATCTCTCCAAAACTCTACACCTCTCCCCCAAACCCTTCCAACAAATGCTTAAATGCTTAAAAGACGCAAATTGCATCCGCTATGTAATTGACTGTAATACTTGCGTAAGTATTGCGATGCACCTCGTGATGCGAAGAAATCGATTACAAATATCGCTCCTCGCAATCACTACCAAAAGAACCACCTTGTTATTGACCACCTTATGGGAAATGTGGGGAATCCTCAAAAAGAAAATCACGGAAACAACCGAAACTCTCTAATTTCTGAGATACCTCAACATCGGCTCCTTGAAGATGGATAAAGCTCTAGAACAAACTAGTCAAGTTCAGCAAATCTCCAGTCAGGCAAGAGAATTCAAGAGATAATTGTCCACTTCCGTGCGACAACTCTACTGTCTCAGATTTTTTATCAGAGACGAGACCAGTAAATTTGATATATGGCTTGTAAGAGGTGAAGAGCATGTAGTACAAAGGAAGATTAATCAGAACAAAACTAAGAGGGACACATCAATTCGTGTATTCTCTTGGCAACTCAACTAACAAAATTAAGGCATGGAACACGCAAGAGAAACGTTTTCCATGAAAAAATAAAGAAAATCTCAAAACTGAACTTTCCTTTTGCGACCTGTATATTTAGAATCCTCCGGCACATTCGCATACCCTCGATGTCTCCTCTGCTCTTTCTTCTTCAAAACCCACGACCGACCCTTGGTATTCTTCTTCCCATTCTCCCTCCTCTGTTTCTTCGCAGGTCGTTGCCTCTCCGACACATTCACAGTATTTCCCTCACCCTCTTCCTCACTCCCACTCTCCTCACTGTCACTCACCATTTCACTCCCCTCTTTGCCCTTTGGCAGCGCGGTACTCGTACTTGGCGGTCCACAACTGAGCACCAGAAAGTACTTTTTCGCCCTTGTACTATGCGGATAATCCACGACCAATCCTCCCGAGAATCCCGACTTCATCGCCGCAGATGAGATCATCTCCAGCTGCGCAGCGTTCTCCGGGTAAAGTTGCAACACAGCCCTGGCTCCTCTCGCTAGACTCTTATACAACGATCCGAAGAAAGCTTTCAGCCGGAGCCGCGGGTGATTGCACGTCTTGTCGGCGTTGCACAACCATTGCACAGCGGAAATGCTAATGGCGCCATCTAGGGTTCCGGGTCGAAACCCTAACCCCTGGCCGATGTCACTTAGAAGAAGGTCCCCTTCGGTCTCCCGCTCCACGGCCACATCCAGCATCGATTCAGAGATGTCCATCCCGATCCAGTGATGTCCACTCTCACTCAGAGTCTCCCCGCTTAGTCCCGACCCGCAGCCGATGTCCAAAAGCAGGCGAGGCACGTCGTCGTCGGGAAGGGCGAGAAGCTCCAAAGCGCGCTCCGAGAGCTTTGCCTGGATTTTCACAATGCGAGACGAGGTCGTGTACTTGCGAGCCTCCCTGTCGTTGTAGAAAATCTCCGGAGGCGCTTGCCGCTCCGGCCGAATCGACATGGCGAGAATTGCGCTCCCGCTGCTAGCGCCTTGCAACTGATTTCCGAAAAGCCCTAAAAATTTGTGAGCAGGAGATTCTACCCGGAAATGCACAACAGAAACAGAAACGCAAGAGTGAACACGAAGACGGTGCGGAATTGATTGGGTACAGAGAGGACGACGTGCTGCAGGTCGAGAACGCTTGGGGCGACGAGGGCAACTGGAGGGTCTGAAACAGTATACTCTAAAACCCAAAACCCATTAACCCTAACTCCTAACCCTAATCGGAGAATGCAGCCACGGAGCTCTATGAAGCTCCAAAGTGACAAGAGGAGTTCTCTTTCCCCTGAATACCGACCGACAGTAGAACCTCTCTAAGGGCATCTGTATATAGTGGTGTCACGGCAAACAATCCCTGTATCGGCACTATGGAGGGGCATTCCCAGAGGCTTGCATAGTGCCGGGTATTTTAAGAACAAAGTGATACAATGCAAAGCCGGCAATCCAAACGTCAAATGGGTTTTTCCACATTATTAAGAGAAAGAAAGGACAAGATTCTACATTAAAAAAAGACTTTTCATGCAAACAAGGGAAGGTTGCATTGATTGGCATGCATTACAATGCAGGAAAATGTGTGAGAATAATAAATTTTCATGTAACAAGCCAAACCGCAAGGCCTTCATATTTCCAAAAATTGCAAGGGTTGGGATGAATAATGACGGGCATGGGAATAAAGAGGGACCAATGTTGGATGCATTGGGGCATGTTTTTCGTTACAAATCTCTTTGACTTCGATATAATGCCGATAGCGTCACGTTTGCCATGCGCACTGCAAATGCTCTAAGGTAATATTGATTGTCAGTCCTAGTTTGAGCCCCATACAAATGTCATTAATGCAATGATCCTCCCTAATATAGTATAGTCACTTTAGTCCCAACCCTATTATTTTATAGAGGTTTCACTATAGTAAATGAACCCCTCAAAACTTTAAAATTCATACTTGTAACCAGTAATAATTTTGTTCTAGCCCTCGCCGCACCTCTAGGATAGGTTCCCTAGCAAATGATTACTTTGTATAGAAATTAACCTTTAGAGGACTAACAAAATCATTTTGTTTTTTTTGCAAAATTAGACAATCACTGATAGATGATTTCTAGATAAAATTTTGGAAAAATATATAGATATAAAGACTTTGCATATCCTAAATTTAAATTAAAAATAATAAAATTTTGATATTTCTTAATAAAATATGACATGTTTTGTGAAATTGAAGTAAACTAGGATATGAGACAAAATTGAAAATACAAAGGCTCAGAAGGGCAAAGTAATTGTGCTTGTATTGTTAGGCATGCTTGTGCCTAGAGTCTTATTAAGCCTTGGTCAACTTCATGAAAAGGGACTTTAAAAAGGTTTGTTCCATAGACATGCATGATTAAAGTGGACATACTTAATACCATTTAGTTACTCCCTAAAGGATCAAGACCTTTTTTCTGCCAAAAAACACTCAAAACAACCATTTCTATAGCAAAGAGTATATATATATATTTATATATATATATATTTATTTATTTTTGTACGTCTAACCAAAGGATCTTACACCTTATTAGTATGAGAATGTTTGGAAAATATTTCAAATTTTTTGACTGCACAAATTGCAAGATACCAACGTTTAAAGTGAAAAAAACAAGTTTTTCAACACATTGCAGGACTAAACCACTTGACTTTAAACCTTCTTAATTTAAATTTTTTGCACTATAGAGTTTTGAGCTTTAAATCTTTATGGTGGAGGATTGAGTTGAAAATCTAGGGGGGAGGGGGGTTTAAAAAATTAATTTTCATACTTAAATTTTTTTTAAAGTAGAAATAGGTATAAGATAGAATGAGAATCTAAATTATTAGTATCTCTAAAATAGAATTAAAATGCACTAATCCCAATGGTGAGATTGTTCTAAAAAACAAGCTAAACCATGTGGAACTTTTTTTCTTGAAAAATTATAAAAATTTCATTCAAAAATGAATCCTACAAGTTATTTTTTCAAGAAGATGCTTTAATTGCCCCCAAAACAAGATTGTTCATAACTTTCTCATAACAAATCCAAATAGAAAGAATAAAAGCTTTCCATGCAGACAAAAATATAATTTATGAGGAAAAAAATTGAAATTTTTGAAATTATTCTTGTTGCCCTTTTTCCCCCCTTCCACTATTTTGAGCATAGCTTTTGTTCTTAGGCACTGATTGAAAAAAAGAGTTATATTCCCACAAAGCTAATCAATTTTTATATCTTCTAAAAAGATTCAAAAAATCAAGACAAAAAATGAGCCCGTAGGTACCTGCCCAAATCCCACTTGTCCCCTAAAGGGACAAGTGGGCCTTTAGGGGTTAAGGATTCCACTTTCATATACCAATTCAATACATTTGTGTCCTAGAATTTCTTTTATAGAATTTGAAGGCAAAAGTGAGAATTGATTGGTAGTAGGTATATCTCTTATATTGTTTATTCATCTAAATGAACTTGCGTATAGAACCTTATTCACTTCAACATGTTCGACTTCGAGAACAAAATACACAACACAGTTTTATATAAAAACAAAATGTAGAAAAAAAATTCCATTGATAGTCATCCCATTTTGTGAACCTCTATTCCGAGTGAGGGGATGGGAGTTTAGGGACCTTCTTTAGTGGGATATGTCACGGACTTTGGTGGAGTTCAAGCTTTGATTTGAAGACAAGGCACAAGGATGTGTAACACCATAGCAAAGGTCATTTGAAGGAGAATGCTAAAATACCTCAGGTTTGAGAATTTGGTGACTTAACCCTTAAAGTCCCAATGCCATTTTTCAGTTAAAAAATACTCAAAATTGTCATTTCTAATGTATTTGCCTAAGATTTTTTTTTTTAGAATCTAATTTAAAAGTTTCATACTTAACTTGTCTAAGATCAGGTGGTAAAAAATTCATGAAGTTTGACCATACAGATTAAAAGATATTAGCATTCAAAGTTGGGAATATATAATTTTTTAAAATTCTGACCTGCAATTTCAAATGACTTTGATTGACATTTGTGGAATTTTTTTGCACTGTACATTTTGAATTAAATTTTTATTACATTGAAGAATTGATTTGAAAGTCTAGGAATAAAAATTACGATAAAACAAACTTGATTTTCATTCTTTAAGAAATTATTAAATAGAAGTTAGTTTGAGATTGAAAAAATGATTACATTGTTAATACCTCTGAGATGGAATTGATACATAATAATCCCAACAGTGAGATTATTCTAGCTAGCATACTTAATCCTTTCAAACAATTTTTTTTGAAAAAACGTAAAAATTGCATTCAAAAATGAATTCTATAAGTGTTTTTTCTTAAAAAGATGCTTAGATTGTCTGAAAACAAGATTGTCCATAACTTTCTCATTATTAGCCCAAATAGAATGAAACAAAAGCTTCACATGTAGACAAGAATATAATATTCTAAAATATAAATAAATATTGAAATTTTGTGATTTTTTGAATGCTGCCCGCTGACCTCCATTTTTGGCTAATTGTGCCATAACTTTTGTTCTCAGGCACCAATTGAAATAAAAATTATATTTCTATGAAGCTTATGTATTTTTCTAGCTTCAAAAAAAGTTTCAAAAAATTACAACGAAGATTCTATAAGCCTACCCGAGCTTGCATTTTGGCCCCTGTAGAGCTAATGGGACTTTACTGGTTACGGAAACATTTGCAATTGTACTTACAAAGACTACAATCATGAACCAAAAACCTAACCCTAATCCTTTCATCCTTGTGAATCAATCAAATACTTCATCAACTTCATGTGTGTCTTGAGTCTTGATTTTTTGTCTCCAAAGGCAATTGCTTATATTTTAGGAAAGTATCTTTTTAAAATACTAAATCAGTGAAGCAAAAGGCCCTAGAACACTATAATAAAGCACCAAATAATAAATTATAGATTCAAAGAAAGAATCATCCTTCCTTGGAGTCAAAAAAATGTAGTCACTTCATATTGTTGAATGCACATTTTCTTAAATACTCAAGGTTGTTCATACTGTGTCCCATATTCTATATTTCTAAGTTCCACTTCAAGGTCAAATCCATTTTTTTTTCATAGAAAGTGAACATAAAATATTATATATGGCACTCAAAGTTTTATAGTGTGAAGGTCAAAATCCGAACTCTAAATTTCATTATTTTACAAATGTAACATTATGCAACAAGTAAGTAGGGATTTTGAGTGTGTTGGGCCTTGAGATGTAGTGCAAAGCTCTAATTCTAATTTCTAAATCACCACCACTTCAATTTTAGAATTTGTTAGGATGTAGAATGTGGGAAGTGGAACGTAGTGAGAATCAACTTTGAATTTTTTTCAAGATTAAATATGAAGCTCTTGATTTTGATTTAAAATATTTTGATGCTTCATAAAATTATTCAACAATGGTAGTAAGATATATGTCAATAGTACTAAGGCAATTTCTTTACTAAAATAGAAAATAATATATAGTATGAAAGAGAATGTGGCAAAAAGATGCAAATATATCCGATGCCTATGACCATTTACACCCCACCCCCTGGTAAAAAAAAAGACAACCATTGACGCAAATGGGAAAAACAAAACAAAACTTTAATGCCATTAATCTAGGAAGAAAATGTAGTTGATTGCGTTGTCTTTAGTGATCTTGGATATTGTAATTAGAGTTTACAATACAAAATACAATATACTAAATGCATTATGATATAGGAGATGGGGTCGATATCTCATATCAATTGTAGTTACAATATAAAAAAATTCTAAACATGGAAGAAGGGATACAAAATGTATTTTAATTAATTAAATCATTTCAGATTTGAATTAATTAATTGGCATAACGTGTCTTTTGTTACACATAATGTTCTCAAAAGACAAACACTATAACAACCATTGGTGTCAATTTTACTTTGATGAAGTAAACTATTGACATGGTCCTTGACTACATGATATCAAAGTACCTTTTCCAATTTAACCCCTAAATGATCAACATGTAATTTTTGGCTGTATAAAAATTTTGGGCACGTACATGTGACTAAAGATTTTCATTATTTGGGCTGAGATTTTAATAGAAGGTGGGAACAAGGAATATATTTCATACGCACTAAATCTCATGACATTTGGAAATGCAAATCAAAAGTTATGGCCTAATATGTTACTTTTTTCCCGATAGGCAGTCCGGGCAAATTTTTAAAAGCATTTTTTTCAAAAATAAAAATTTGAAATTGGTTTTCTAGAGTTATATTCATGGAAAGCTTTGAATCGTTCCATTTCGACCAATGAGTCAAAATTTATGAGGAGTTTTAGTTTGTGGGCAGGTATGGATTCTCTATTCTAAAATAAACTTTGAAGTCCTTTATCTTACTCAATTTTCAATATTTTTTGAAAAAAATAAAAAAATAGGATGTAGATTGTTTATTACAACATTTCAATTATTGGGATTGGCATTTTTCAATTCCATAAATAAATTGTTAGCAATTTTGTATTTTGAATCATTCTCTACTTGTTTCTACTTACTATTCTATATGTTGTACAATTCAAATGATGTGAATTTTTTTGAGCATGTAGCCAACTTGTCTAGGAAAAAATATACAAAGAACCATTTCGGACATTTTTTCATAGAAAAGTGAGCTTGTGAAGTGCAGCTGCCCTGTTTTTTGCAGGGCCCAAAAAATGATTTCAGTGAATTTGAATGCTTATATCTTTCAATCCACGTGGTGGAAATTTATGAAATTTTTACCATATGTTCTCAAGTCATCATAATACAAGATATTATGGTCACATGTGTAAAAAAAAAGTTTATTTTCAAAATTTTGGTACTTGTACCTGAAATGGTAGCTTTGGAGCGTTTTTGGTGAAAACATAGTCGAGGAACTTAAGGGGTTAAGAGCTACTTGAATATATTTCAATTCATTGTATTATATAAAAATCACAAATTCATGCATATTGTATTTTATTATTCATTTATTTTATTACTATTCTACCCAAAAATGCAAGCAAGTCTTGTTTTTACAATCCCCCTTTTTGAAGAAATCTAGAGTTGTTGATCTCTATTAAAAAAAAACTCATCTCTAATGTTGTTGATCTCCAATTAAAAATGAATAAAAAATTGCCATTGATCATTGTCGTGAGAGACGATCTTGGCTGTCATTGCTTTAGAATATGGGATATGATATGGAATATAGAATACAAACAGTATGTGAAACACAGACAGAATATATACAAAAATATATGGAATACACGTGTAACTATATGAAATATGGATATGAATTTTACAAATATATACATCAATTGGTATCCCATATTGTTTGCGGGCCAAACATATTTAAGAAAAATATAAACATAAGAGTGGGTATTTCACAAGCAACTGTTTCATTTTTTCAACTAATTGCAAAATGACATGTGTCCCCCCCAATTGTTCATTTCTGATTTTTAGAGAAACAAACACTCATTCTCTTACTTTATATGCACCTAGAAGATGCAATCAATGCATCTTTTAGAGTATTATTTTATATTATACAATATTTTATATTACAAGTTGCATGTAATGATATTCAGGAGTTAACTAAGAATAATCTAGACCACCATTTGACATATGAAATATATGGGACTAAGTACAATTTATATAAATATTATCCTAGAAGGTACCTTAAACCTTACAGGTTTGTAGGAAAATTAAAAATACAATATCAAATTTTACTCTTAGAATATGAATCATGTACCAAAATATGGCAAGACATATACCATGAGATTGGTTATTTAATAATTTGAATACCTAATTAAACTATATTACGCTTATATGCAACACCAAAAATATAAGACCATTTTGGAGCTTTTTTGACATGTGGAAGATGCAATAGGAGGGGGTACTCTAACAAGTTAACTACAAGATCTTATGGTTGAATTAAATTGTTCACATGCTTAATTAGGGGATAAATCGTTCCTATACTTAAATGCGTTTGGTTGATTGTTCATTATCTAAATTTTGATTTTATGACTTTGCTCATTACATATTTTTCAGCCTTTGTGGAAGGCTGCAAGTTCCCTAAGGTTCTTAGACTTTGGAACTATTTGGAATTGTGCCGCAGTTGCTGTATGACGAGGCAGAGGGATTGCCACGTCATATTATTTTCATTTAAAAAAAATTTAAAATTTAAAATTATTTATTTGTTTATTTATTTATTTTAAGATTTAAATTTAATTTAATTTAAAAAATAAATAAATTCTGACAACAATTGTTCTTCTACTATTGGGCAGTGTTTTTTTTTTTGGCGATTTGGAGCAAAAAAGCACCAAAAAAACAGAGCCAGCACCAAGCCTATAGAAAAAACCGCGTCTAAAAGACCCTAAAAACGCCAGTAGTCATGCGCGGTTATGGGCTCCGGTGCAATCACTTCACCAAACGGTCTTCTCATTTCCTTCGACGTCGCCAGCGCCGCCTGTCTCTCCTCTTCTTGTCGTGCAGTCACGCAGCCTGTCCAGCGTCAAGTTTACCTGCAGAGTGTAACGTAATCGCCATCTTCTCTCCAACTGATATGTCTTCATGGCCACCTTCTCTCCCAAGGTAGTGGGCTTGATCGCCAGTTTGCTTCCAAGTACTTGCTGGCGAAGGCCACTTCTCTCCCAAATTAAGGTCCATCAACGCCAAATTGACTGCAGGAGTTTTAGTTCTGTAGCCCACTCCGCGATGGCCTAGGGTTAGAAGTAGCCACCTGTTAATTTTTGTTGCAACATTCACCGCGCGCATTCATGATGAGTTTGGAAGTAGTGTGGCCACATTCCTGTGAGTTATGGCTTCCATTGAATCGCTGCATTGTTGGGGTCGTGGAGGGCGGCTACCAAGAGCGGGATTCAAGATCAGTATCCTTTTTCGAAATTGTTGATCAGTTCGGGTTAGAGTGCTTGGGAGTTTGGACAAGTCAGGGTGCACTCTTATTTAGTCGACTTGGGGTCTGGAAGTACTGTGCTGTGGACAATTTTGGTTTCTGCAGTTTATGTTTCCGTCATTGCAAGTTCGTGATTACGGTGTTCTGGGTTTTTTGAGATCGGCGTTTGGGTTTAGGGAGATTAGTCAAATTACGGTGTTTCAGAGATCGTGATTACGGTGTTTTACAGATCGTGATTATGGTATTTCAGAGATTTGTGATTATGGTGTTTCAGAGATCGTGATTTGGGTTTAGGGAGATTGTGCCATTGCAAGTTCTTGATTACGGTGTTTTGGGTTTAGGGAGATTGTGCCATTACAAGTTCTTGATTACGGTGTTTTGGGTTTAGGGAGATCGGGATTTCGGTTTTCAAAGATCGTGGCAGGCAAGTTTGTGATTACGGTGATTTCGGTTTTCAAAGATAATGATTTGGGTTTTCAGAGATCGTGCCGCTGCAAATTCGTGATTAGGGTGTTTTGGGTTTAGGCAGATCGTCATTTGGGTTTTCACCGATCGTCATTTGAGTTTTCTGAGATCGTAATTTGGGTTTAGGGAGATCGTCATTTAGGTTTCTAGAGATCGTGAGTTGGGTTTTTAGAGATCGCCTTAGACGTGGAGGAGACATGGCGGACTCCCCTTACACTCCAGCTGATATCGGTTTGGCAAGTGTTGCAAAAACAACACATGCTACATTGCTGGCAAAGAGGCGTGAACGTCGACTGGCACGCTTGAAAGAAGAAGCGAAGGCCGCTGAGCGCAAGGCACAAGCGTCCAAACGATTACTAGAGGCGGAGTCAAGGAAGAGGGCCAAATCCACCACAACAATGCGCAGCTACTTCACTTCAAGTCGAAACTCTCTGAATCGCAGCCCGCTGGAAATTGACGGGGGTCGTAGTGTTGGTGCGGGATCCTCTGGCACACAATTGACAAACACGGAGTTGGGAACCTCCCAATCCATGGATATGGAGATCGTTCTGTCTTGCCCTGCCGTTGTCCAGGTCTCTGACGAAGAAGAAGAGATGTGCGATTCGGAGGAGGATTTGGATCTCAGTGCCGATGAGATGGTCGATTTCGACGACGATGCATTCGTGAATCCTCCAAAGCGTGGTGGGAGCAAGAGAAAGAGCAAAGACCGCAGAGCAAAGACATCGCAAGTTGGAGGAGCATCTACCGCGAGCACATTCACGAAACTAAAAAAAAATTACGATTTGCAGAGGAGGTTCCACACTGAGTGGGCGGCCAAGGAGCCCTGGAGTGAGGCTGTCCTGGCTGAAGATGGTGTGATGCACTTGGTGCGTTGCCGTCCTTGCTCTGTGGTGCGAGGGAAGCCTATCCAAATGGCGCCGAAGTGGGATACTATCTCGAAGCACAGCCAACGGGAGGTTCACAAGAAATGTATGGGACTTTACGCAGCTCGTGGACCCATGACTGTGGCCGAACAAATCCAGGGGTGTAGCACGGCAGAGTCGCGGAAGAAACGTGTTCAATTTGCTACGTTATTTCAGTTGCTATCAGGAGGCAGGCCAATGACAGAGTTTGAGGATCGACTTGAACTCTACGAGTTCCTCAGCGTCCCCGAGCTTCCTCAAAAGCACTGGACTGACGGATCAGGGTGGATTATGGCAGAGCACCTGTATGACTTTGTCAAGCAGAAGAACAAGTCCCTCATGTCAAGTGCCGCATATTGGGCCCTATCTGCCGATGAAACTAGCGCGTGTGACAATAGTAGTTGGATTGCGATTCACGGTTACGTACTTGTGAATTGGTGCCGCATCCCTTTGCTCTTGTCAATCCAAAAAATGGAGCCAGATGGTGCCACTGCGAGCAAACTAACGACTGTGATCATGGGAGCTCTTACTGCAGATGGAGGTGTCACAGACGCAGAGATTGCACAGAAGCTCCTGTCCTTTGGCGCTGATGGCGTCAGCGCTTTCCAGGGTTTGAAGACTGGCGTAACTTCTCAAATAAAAGAGAAATTTGCTCCTTCCTCAACTGGAGTTCACTGCTGTGCTCACCGCTTAAACCTAGCGGCCCAGTCACTGTCCCAACTGACAGTTATGCATGCGGTGGAGGGAGTTCTTCGATCGACGCATGCGTACTTCGCACATTCACCGAAGAAGGCAGCCGAGTTCCGAGCCCTTTGTCAGCAGCTTGAATCAAAAGGGTTGAAGCTCCTAAAGAACGTGAAAACGCGTTGGATGAGTTGCCTTGGGCCAATCCGGAGGCTACTTGCAGAGTACAAGGGCGTCATTGCCACCATGCTAGCCGACAAGAGCGACAGAAAATGGGGCCAGAGGGCGCGGGTGTGTATCTCTTGTCGATTCCTTTTTCTATTCTTGTCAGTTATTGTTTGTCCCATGGCTTCTTTGTTGGTTGGTTGTCAAGTTTGTTGTTCTTTTGATTGGTTTAGGGGTTCGTTGTTCTTTTTTGTGGGGAGTCATGAGGTTTCACAACTTCCAAAAACTTTCTGAAACTAAATAGTTTAAGTTATGTTTGAAAATAGTCTTCATTGTGATTGTCGTTGCTGACTGCTGAGAAGTCCTCCGAGGTTTTGATGATCTAGCGAAGTCTTGCCAACTCTGTGGCTGGAATTTCTTTTAGTTGGAATGTTTTGCAATTTCAATTTTAAGTCTTGCAATTAAAAAAAATCAGGGACTGGGGTTCCTTGCTGAACGCAATGAGGGTTCATCAATTGATTGTTCACTTTGCCAACAGTAGTTGAGGAGAAGGAAACTCGTGCAAGCTTGGGTGTTTTTTGGAAAGCTTGGATGTTTTTTGGAAAGCTTGGGTGTTTTCTATCTCTTGGGCTAAATAAATGAAAATTTTGTGTTTGACATTCACAGTCTCGAAGGTTCTGACTTTCACAGTCTCGAGGTTCTGACTTTCACAGTCTCGAGGTTCTGACTTTCACAAGGTCTCGAGGTTCTGACATTCACAGGGTCTCGAGGTTCTTTCACGCATCAAGTGGTCTCCACTGACGCACTGATAGGGTCACAGGGGAGTCCACATTGAGTGAAGTTTATTTTTTTTATTTTTTATTTTTTGAAACAAATGGAATCCATTGCGAAGAACATCAATTGCTGAAGTTAATAGTTCTGGACTTTCTGTGTGACGCAGGCAAATTTGACCCTGCTCCTGGACCCATACGTCTTGCTAGGTATGTTGGCACTTCTTCCCATGCTGGAATCAGTGGATACTCTCATTCAATGGGCCCAAAGAAGGGACGCTTTCGTCTGTGACTTCGTCGGGGCACTGCAAACGTGCCAGAGCAATTTGTTTACTTTGTATTTGAATGCGGATACATCCTTCCGCAAGGATGAGTTCCACGCATACAATCAAGTGTTGCAGTGTTCACACGAACAGATTCTAATGAAGTGGGAGGCAAATCTGAATTTGCCTGACGAATCTCTATGCTTTGTGGTGGGCGGAGAGTGTCTACACGCCTTACATGATGGATCCCTGGTCACTCGCCAGGACTACGCAGCAATTGCTGCAACCGTCCAAAATGATTGCCAAGGTAACCATTTGCTGATGAATGTTGAGTCAATAGGGCGGCAGCTGGGCCTCGTTTATTGTGGCTCAAGAAACTAAGTTTGTCTCGCTCAGTCCTCTGCATGAAGTCTCAGTCGCCTTCAATTCCGTTAGTATTTCGTTGTTCACGTCAGTGAGAATCCCCTGTTGATGTCGGCAGTCATGAAACCATCTTTTTCTCAATTATTAATTGTTGGTGTCTCTTGCAGCGACTGAATTCTGGTGAGCTTCGTTGTTTGAGTGCTCTTGAGAATTGCACGGTGTAATGGTTTTGATTATTGATTTGAAGCTGCCTAGGTTGATTGTTGCTAACGAAGCTACTGTGATACCTGGCAGAGGCTGCACGCAAGCTGATGGAGGAGATGGCGTCAAGGTTCCCTGATCACACTCTCATGGATGCGCTCGGTATTGTGTATCCGCAGTATTGGTTGCAGGGGGATTGCAACGTCACCTTCCGCAAACACTTGGACATCATCAAAGATTTTTATGGTAACCCAAAATGGGTTGGGGAGGGTGACAGTAGACGACATGTGCCTCCTGTGCTGGACACTTTTGCATTGGAGTCCGAACAAGCGCTCTTCAAGATCGCGATGATTTCTAATGCACATGCAGCTATGGAGCTCCCACCGCTGAATGCTCATGCGCATCAGCTGGTCAACCCTGTTACAAAACTTTGGAGGGTTCTAGATGCCAACACTTCACTAGGCAACAAATTCACAGAGTACATCAAATTGGCCCAAATTGCTATGATCCACATTCTGGGGAGTGTGGAGGACGAACGTACCTTCTCAGCTTTGAATTTCCTCAAAGACAAGCTACGTAATAGATTGGACCACCACCTTGGCGTGGTGGTCGGCATGCATTGCCAAAATGTTTACAGTTTGAAGACCTTCCCATATGAAGACTGCTTCAAGCAGTGGGTCCTTGCCACTGAACGTCAGCGCTATGCAATGACAGCCTGACCTTGTTTTCATGGCGGAATTAGGGCAAGGTAGCTTGTGGTGGGCAGCTCTATAGTTTGGTCCAGTGAGTAGACTTCCCATAGCATTTCGGTATTTGTTGCAATTCAGTATTTTGCAAATTCATGGCTTGTCCACAGTACTTTGTACTCTTGTCCATAGTACTTTCCATTGAACAAAGCTTTCAGTTTTTTCCTTGTTGTAAATTTGCAATGTATCACGAAGTTGTTGTGGCAACTTCTGCATGAATAGTGCAGGAGCAGTAGGACGGGAGGGAGGGACTTTGGAACATCTAGAAGACTGTGCAAGATGGGAGGGGACGAATCTGCAGCAACTCCAAGAATTCGGGGACTTTACTGTTTCGACCAATTAAGGTAAGGACTTTACTCTTTTTCTTCACTTCAGTCTTTCTCCTTTCAAAGGTAAGGATTGTTCTAAACATTCACAGTTGGACTTGTGTACCATTCAGTTTTTTCTTTTTGCAAGTGGAAGGTTATGTAGAAGTATCCATTGCTTCCCTTTCTAACTTAGGCATCGGAGTTCTCCATTTAGTTGCTTGCAGGTGATGTGATGACAGTTCAAGGGCGGTTTACTTGCAAAACATATCTGCTACTTTGTGCGTGCTACTTTATGTGTGACTGTGCGGGTGTTTAGCACATAATTCACTTCTATAATCGCATTGTTCTAACATGTTGTGCATTAATATGTTGGATTCTTTAGTTCCTAACATTGTGCAAATGTTTAGAAATGATGAACTTCATGCACATGTACTAAATCAAGCATCGGAGTGCTTGTGTTTGTTTTGCAGGTACAGTTTTCATACTTCATGGAGTGGAAGGGAATTCTTGATCTTGTACTTGTTACTATGAAATTTTTTTCTTCAGAAAATGTGTTTTATCTTCAATTTCAATGAAAAAGCCATTTTTATGTTTGATGCTTCCATACTATCATTAATATGTCTTCAAAATTTTGCATAGTATCGCTGAAATGTCTTCAAAGTTTTCCTGCAACTTGAAAAGTGTAGCCAGACAAAATCTATATCCACACTTGTAGGAGCCCAACCTCCACCAAAAGAAAATTTATAGTCGCCACCTCTTGCGATCTACAAATAAAAAAAAAGCCAGAGTCGTTAAATTCAAAAAAAAAAAATTTACTCTGAAGCCAGTCATTTTATGAACAAAATGCCAAAAAAAAAAAAAAAGAAGCCACATGGCCTGCCTGCACTTACTCTCTGGAGAAAAAGTAGCACCCACACAAGAATGAAAAAAAAAACACTGCTATTGGGAGAACATGCTCGAAACAACCCTCCAAAACCCCCCCAAAACATCTAATGATGTGAAGGTTTCAATGGCCAAGGGAGCTTCTTCTTTAAAGTCTTGGAAACTGGGAGGTAGTTACTACTTCTTTTGAGGTGGTAGTGATAGTGTAAAACTATGTACATGCCTAATAGTAGGGTAGCGAAGGAATAGTTTTTGTACACATGGCATGTAGCAATTGGACAAAATCATTTCCAATTCCCTACATGGAAACACTCAATCTCCAAATTTACTTCCTTCTTCTTCAATTCCTTTCTTCTTGCACCTTATCCTAATTTACATTAAAAATTTTAATTCCACAAAAAACACAACATCTACGATCTAATGAGAGACTATAATTTACTCTTCATAGTCCCACAATCACCACTTCGGACACCCTACTACTCTACTTCAATCAAAGCCCAATAAACATGTAGCCAACATTTCCATCTTTAAAGTGCAAGTGTTGTTTTTAACCCCTAAAGGCCCAAGGCCTTTTTTCTGCCCAAAAACACCCAAAACTGCCACTTTTTTAGCACAGAGTGAAAAAAATAAAAAATGTTTTTTTTGCACATCTAACCGTATGATCTTACAGCTAACTAGTATGAGAATGTGTGGAAAAAATTTCAGAATTCTTGACCGCACAGATTGCAAGATATCTACGTTTAAAGTGAAAAAAACAAATTTTTCAGCACATTGTGGGACTGGATTGATTGACTTTGAACATTTTTAACTTAAAATTTTTGCACTACAGAGTTTTGAGCTTTAAATCTTTGTAGTGGAGAATTGAGTTGAGAGTCTAATTAAATCAAATCAAATCAAAAAACCATAATTTTCATTATTAAAAAAATTGTTAAGGAGAAGTAGGTACGAGATAGAAGGAAAATTTAAAGTATTCATATATTTTAGATGGAATTAAAATGCACTAATCCCTATGGTGAGATTGTTCTAGCAAGTAAACTAAACCATGCAAAAAAATAAAAATTGAAAATTTTGAAAAATTGCATTTAGAAATGAATCCTACAAGTTATTTTTTCAAAAAGATGCTCTAACTGCCCGAAAAACAAGAATGTCCATAACTTTCTCATAACAAATCCAAATGAAATGAATCAAAGCTTTCCAGATAGACAAAAATATAATCTATGAGAAAAAAATATTAAAAAAAATTAAAAATTAAAAAAGTGCAATTTTTTTTTGCTGCCCGTGCTGCCCCCCGTCCCCTGTTTTGAGCTTATTTGGTCATAACTTTTGTTACCGGGCACCGGTTGTGAAAAAAATTATAATCCCACGTAGCTAATCAGCTTTTCTACCTCCAAAAAATGTTTTAAAAAATCAGGAGAAAATTGCAGCCCGTAGGTACCTGCCCAAAAACGCATTTGTCCCCCGAAGGGACAATGGGCTTTTAGGGGTTAAATGCAACTTATGAATCATACTTCTTTGTGTTTTCAAATGTAAGTGTCTTCTTTGAGGTCTTTATGTCTGTCAAGTATCATATTATGTCCATGGAAAATTCCTTAAAGAGCCTGGTTGATGTTGTGTTTTAAAATTGCAATGATTTTCAATTGTGCACCCATGCATGCATTCTACTTGTTGAGAATTTTGCACAATGGAAAATAGTGTTTGATAGAATTTGCATCAATTCGGATACTTGTGCTACAATCTTGGAATTTTTGAATTTGAAGTCCTCAGTTTGCACATGTTGCTATCAATTTAACATTTACAAATAGGAAGATTAATTGAAGCAACTCCATTATTGACTTATCAATCGATTGTCATTAACTAACATATCTTCATGAATTTTTTTTAGACATTGGTAGTGTAAATGATAAGTTGGTGTAATTATATAAATCACAGAGTATGGATACCCAAACAAGAAGCATCATGTCAAGGATTTGATCTAAACAATGTCATGTAGAGACTTTCTTCTCCAACAATGTCCTCACAATATGGGCAAGTTTGAAAGGTAGGCAAATGATTCAAGCTGCTCTAACGTCTTTTCCAAGTCAAATTGCATGGCATTGGGGATTATTGTTTTCTTTTCAAATTGCATGGTTGTTGATTTTTCGGAGGGGAGATATTCTTTTCTTTTCAAATCGTACGGTTGTTGATTTTTCGAAGGGGGAGTTTTTTCTTAGGGAGGGGCTACCTATCTCTTCTCAAAGGATAGTAATTACTTGTCTTATCCAAAAAACCTTTGTAATTTTTTTAGATTTTTCTTGAAAAGGTGCCTCCAATTGGCCACGGAGGATTGACTCCATCTAAGGATAAATGCAAAAAATGCCCCCCATTTTTTGCCGTGTAAATTTTGCATTTCTTTTCCACTCCCAGCCAATTTGGAACCACTGATTACAAATATGAATTCAAAATTTACAAATTTTATCATGGGTGGAAAATAAAAAATTTCAGTGTTTTCTTCAGGGATAAAATACAGGGCAATAAGGGGGTCAATCCTCCCAAGTCGTTTTCACTTTAACTTAGAAATCAGAAATGTGGTAAAAAAATAGCCCTCACAGAGAAACTGTCAGAGCACACAATGAAAGCCCCCCCACGTACTTATCAGGAGTAAAAGCATCATGTGCATGAGTGAACTTATTATTGAATAACTTATGAGTCCGGCATTCAGCATTCACTTCAGGATTCTGAGCTATGACACAAATCAAACAACAACTTGAAGGGTTGACCTTTCAAAAGAAATAAGGTGGTACCCCCGAAAACTGCCACTTTTTCTACTGTGCCTAGTTACTATTATTAGACTGGTAAAATTTTCATATTTTCTTGTTGGCAAGGGAAAGGAGGTTCCAACAAACCAAAGAACGTGACAATTGGATATCATATGCAAAAGTTATGAAGGAACTAAGTTTGATTCTTCTGCATAGGTACATAATTGATTTTGGAGATATGCATAGAATGAAGATTGCTATATAGGGTCATTGGCACATTCAAGAGTGCTCACCTTTAACTCAATCCTTTTTTATTTTTGGTTTTAATCCAAGAAGGATGCCGCCTTGGTGATAGATACTCACTCAAATGTGTTTTCATTTTTGGACCAATAGGTGCAATAGTAATATAGAAAGTCATCCATTCAACATTTTGTATCTTCAATGTTGTTTAACCCTAGACCGCCCAAGAGGACAGAAAGTGTCTTCACATAGTTTTAAGTTAAATTCAAAGTACTGTAACTTTTGCATCCAATGTCCAAATGCAATAAAACTTGTTGGAGAATTTGCGCCTTTTCTTCTCGTTTGTGTGGTAAAATTTTCAAATCAATATAATAGGTAATGATTTTATGAAAGCCAATCGAAGTTCACAAGCTCAATTTGATTCACCAAAGTGCACTTCATGGCTGCAACTTCGGGGGCTTGTATCTCCTTCATCCAATGTTCGATTTCAATAAAATTTGGTGGGTTAAAATCCCCTTGAAGTCTACTTATTGTGGTGAAATTTTCATGTCAATACAAGTTGTTTTGAATGTTTGGGAGCAATTCAAAATTCAAAATCCTGTCATTTTGCAACTACAATGAACTTTGGTGGCTTGTATCTTCCTCATATAGTGTCTGATTTCAATAATTTTTTTGGGGGAAGTAGCGCATACTAGTCTAGTTAGTGTGGCTAAAATTTCACATCAATCGAAGAAGTTGTCAATGACTGAGAAGCATTCTATTAGAAGGAGGTTCAACTGTAGACGTGTTTTTTGCAACTTTTCTTGCCTATTTTTGACATTTGCAAGTCATTTTGCAAACACATTGAGTCAATTGAATGAATTTTTTTTTCACCAATGCATTTGCGTGTTGGTTTTGAATCACTTTGTAGTTTAAAGTTTTTTCAATTGATTAGGTTTAGAGATCAAATTTGGCCTCTAAATGTGTTTTTAGGAAAATTTCAGCATTCTTTTTCAACACTAAAACATTATAATCTTGCAATCTATGCGGTCAAATGACTTCAAATTTGATCCATGACATCTACAACATGTGTACTACATGATTGTACGGTTAAGATCTGTATAACTTAGTCACATTTAGATTTATAGCACTTCAAAAACTACACTGTTTTTCATCCAAATCGGCCATGGGCGGTCTAGGGTTAAGGGTTAGTTTTTTTTTGTGACATATGCTTTTGCTTGTTCAACTTGTATTTGGATCATTACACTTTTTCACCCATGTGGAAGCCATGTAGGATAGCGCATGCCATAGTCTAGTTGATGGGGTGTTAACCTTGGGTTCGTGACTTGGTTATTAGTTTAGTGTTGGTTGTCATGTCTTACCTTGCAATAATATTATTTAAAATTGCCCTATTAAACATTTGAATATGGTTTTTTTATTATTAAATTGTCTTGATTTTGGTCAAATCTTCATGGCATTAAAAAAGTATTTCATATTTTTCTAGTTTGAGAAGAAATTTTTGGCACTACGTGAATAGACTGTAAAGTTTCATAGTAACATGGTGCATGTAATTGCCTAGGATGGCACAAAGTGTCTCACTACTCAAAACTCCACATTATTTACGATGAAATCTTTTCTATTTCCAAATCAAACTTAGTCTCCAACCGCTCATAAAACTACAATAGGCACCAATTCATCACTGTACGATCTCTCATTTTTGTAGTAACAATTCATAGTTTAATAGTAGGGGCAATTCTTAGAGCATGTGCAAAATGTGGACATGTTACCTCACACTACATGATATTTAGTGTTACCCATACTAATTGTTTTAGAAATGCTATAAGTTTTTACTCTTCATAAATATTTTTACAAAGTGCATAAATCTTAGTATCATTCTAAGTGGGAAAACTCTAAATCCGTAGTTGGTAAAAATATTCATCAACAGTAAAAAGTTATGACTTTTTAAAATCAATTAGCATAGGTAACACTATTTATCATCATTAGAGTACTGGAAGAGAGCTGCTGTTCAGCATGAGATCCTTTTCCTTACGCGTTCATGTGGAGGACACGTCGGACGGACTCATGCCACGTGATATGTAGCAAAGTCTAGCGAATCAGTGCTTGTCTCCAGGTGGAGTCCAGGTTATTAATAAAGGCCAGGACGAAGCTTAGTTGGGCTTTTTCATGCTGCGACCCGTCCCCTTCCGAATCCACGTAAGACGAACCCAGGCCACCTATAATTTTACACCGTCTGACGAATGGGGAGGCCGTGGTGTCACGCTCCTCAAGCCATGTCTCACCACTATCGTTTGTGCTGCGCGTGGAGGTGGACTGGGAAGGGGCAGTACGTGAGATCGGGGTCCGCCATCGCCGATCGGGACGCTGTTTTCTCGCTCTGCACTCTCAGCTTCGAAATCTCATCACTGGGCCAATCTCGCAGCCAGTTTCGCTGGGATCCCTTTTAGTAATACATTTGGCCTTTTATAAGTTAGTTTCTGGATCTTCTGGCCCTTCCTCTGTGTTTATTGCACACTCATTACACGCGTTGCCGGCTCCCTCTTTGCCTTATCCAGATCGCGCAGGCGCCGCGTTGCCGGCATTGCGTGTTTCGTCTGAGGATTGATGCGGGAACGAGATAGGCACTTGTTCAGTGCGCATCGCGATTTGTTCCGCATGTTTTGGTCCTAGGGGTACGTATGTGAAACTCCCGGAAATTGTTTCCACTTAGAAGAGATTATAGTTGCACCTTGCGAAATAAGATTGATCGATGCAGCTTCTCGTGGAGGGTGGTGAGTTGATTCGGAGTTACGATGATGCATTGGAGTCGTGCATGTTGATGATGTTTCGTTTTGAAATGGTCGCTTGGCTTTCGGTGAAGGAAACCCTAAGTTGATCGAGTCGGTGGTTTTTGTCATGTAGTAGCTTCAGCGATTTACAATTTTTTATGTTGTTGTTCCACGTATTTGAGCTTTTCCATGTCGGGATCAGTAATGTCAATTTCATTTAATGAGGGTTGATCTTTTGTCAGTATTTGGGTTTTTTCTTGATATTAGACCGTGTGGCATTTGTTGCTTCGTTTACTTCGTTTTATCCGCTGCATCTGGACTAAGCAGACCCAATTTGTGGAATATTGCAGAGCTGAATTTGGTACAGAGTTAGCGTCGGTGTTCTGGATCGGTAGGGCGACGATCTAGGGGTTTCGTTAGGAGAAGGCGTTTAGGGACAGAGAGAGAGCTGGGGTTATACCACGGAGTAGAGCCTAGTAGAGCTCGAGCTTAGCTCCTTCACAATGTCAGCCTACGCGGATGACGAGCCCATGGAGCACACATTACTCGTGGTGAGAGAGGTTTCCGTGTACAAAGTGCCGCGGAGAGTCTCCAGCGGGGGCTACAAGTGCGGGGAATGGCTGCAATCGGACAAGATCTGGACGGGGAGGCTGAAAGTGGTTTCGTTGAACGACGCGTGCGACGTGCGGTTGGAGGATTCCAACACCGGAGAGCTGTTCGCGGAGTGCCATGTGATGCCTGGAAAGAGAGATGTGATGGTGGAGAATGTGGTGGATTCGTCACGCTACTTTGTGCTCAAGATCGACGATGGGAATGGAAAGCACGCGTTTATTGGACTGGGGTTTGCCGAGCGAAATGAGGCGTTTGATTTCAATGTGGCATTGTCCGATCACGAGAAGCATGTGAAGAGGGAGGCGGAGAAGGAAGAAGGGCGAGGATCCACCAAGGAGGACACTTCTTTGCAGCCTTCACTGGATTTACGGCTGAAGGTGACTACTGTTGCCCTATGTTGTGTCTTGCGTGGGAAGACATATCCACCCATCGAATTGGAACTTGATGTGCACAACTTTTTCTTTCCCTCCCTCAATTGTAGAGTCGAGAGATACGAGTATCTGTGACGTAACATTTGGATTACGATCGTTGTGTCATTAACCTGGACTGCATTATTGCTTTTAGGTCTAGGTCTCTTCTTCTGTCTCGAGTAGGAGCAGAGATTTCGTTACTTGACTAGACTGTGATTATGTTTTTGTTTCATTCTTATCGAGTGACCATTTAGTCCTAGGGTTACCTCCTGAGTGCCCAAGCTAAAAATAGAAATTCAACTATCGGGAGCTAATTGGTTACAGTAACTTTCAAAACTTACTTTTATTGGTGCTTTTATCGGTGCTCCTTTCCTCAGAATTTCTTGTGAACTGCATCTTCGTTGGAGACGAAGAAATCCAATTTAGTTTCTGTTCGCACCGAGGTTTCTGTTTGATCAGTGTGTACTGACTTCGCTCTTCTTGAATCTCATTTGGACTAACAGCGTCTTCTTTATCCTTACTTTTATTAGGAAGGAGAAACGATAAGAATTAACGTGAAGACAAAGCCAGGGTCTGCAACGGGCATGTTGTCAGGTGCAACAGGACCTACTAATGTAATCAGCAGTACTGGTCGCATGAAGGCTCCACTGGCACCTCCCCCAGGTGGTGGACGCATCCGTTCCCCGCTTCCTCCTCCTCCTAATGACAACAAAAGCATTCGTACTAGTCCTGTTTCTTCTGGGACATCGTTTGCATCTAGTCTTGGATCTGCTCATGGTCCGGACAAGTCAGGAAAGACCTCTGTAGATCCGTTTTCAGACTTATCCCAGCTTGAGGTACCATTCGCTCATATATCAACCTTTGTATGAAGTCAATTGTTACGCTTCAGAATTACAACAGTTTATTCTACTTGTGGAGACTTTCCCGGTCAAAGTAATATTGGAGTGAGTCTTATTTCACTGTTTTATCATTTGTTCACTTTCATGCCAATTGTCGTTTCCAGTTTTACGTCCGCTTAGTTGATTAGATGTGGTATGTGGTTCCAAGAATGCATATTTACAGTTGTCCTCGTACTTTCTCGCTTCGACCCGCACATGATAGTTCTTCTGGTCTCTATTCTATGCCTCTTTGATTTAGTCAGGGCCCATTGATATACACTTCGTATAATAACGCTGACAAGTATGTTAATTGGCGTTATTACTGCTCTGACCATGATTTAATTGTAATGTAACAGAGTAACTTGCCAACAGCAACAAAATCGGGCTCGAGCAGAAACGGCAGTGCGGCAGGAGGCTGGGCTGCATTTTAACCTGGCGTCATGTGCTTGTCGATCTAGTAGTTTATTTTTTTTAATTCATAGCATCCCGTGTAGTGATCCTTGATATATTTTGTCGTGCAGATAAAGTCAATGGTTGTGAGTTTATTGAGGAGAAATCGACTGTTTATCCCTGCATACTTTCTTCCCCAACCAATGAGTCTCTTAAGTTTTGATTAGTGCTGTAGTGTACTACCTGTATAGAGGTGAAAACTAGATGGCACAGGTGGCGTAGATAATGGATAGTCTCCTGCTTGCGCACCCTCCCAAGTATATTGCATTGATACTGCAAAGACTGTCAAGATCTTATTTGTGGCATCATTCACTTGTAGGACTTAAGCTGTGAACTGAGGACACGTTTTAGCTTTGCCTTGAGGCGAATTAGAGTATTACACCAAGGGTGCAAACTTGTGGTGCTTGTGAATCACGATGAGCAAGGCTGGAAACCACCATCAAGCAAAAAATCTTAAATTTTTGTAGGTGATCGTGCAGAGCATAGTGTAGGTTAGGATGGAAATGTCCTCGGGATTTGAACCCTGAGGAGGCATCTCCACAACTAATTAGCCATATACGAGACCAAGTATTGTATAAATAACGTTATAGTTGTCATTATGTCCAACGTATATATACCACATTCTTTGTATTCCAATATGGTAGTGTTGATGGAGATTAACTCTATCAATCAGTAAGTACATCATATCATGGCGTAGTGTTATTTTGACATGTGCTCAACCCACTAAATCCTATTCTCTCCAATCCACTAAAAAACTCCAAATTGGAAATAGTGCATGTATTACTAAAATTGTTCTATTTATTGATTTTGATTGTTGATCATTGAGGAAATGATATAGAATTTTTGGAGTTGATTGTGTGGGAAATTGATTTGAATTCCACATTGCTTGCTCAATGATCAACAATAAATAAATAGAACATTTTAATGGTACAAATACAATATCTGATTGGGGCAAAGGGAGTAGTAAGATTGATTCACACTTATTATAACATTCTTAACCCCTAAACCCCAAGGCCATTGTTTTTGGTCAAAAAGCATTCAAAATATTCACTTCTAATACAAAGATTAATTTTTAAGAATTATTATTTTTTGGATATATCAAACTATTGGATTTTGCAATAGACTAGCACAAGAATGTATGGAAGAATTTCAGAAACTTTGACCATATTGATTGCAAGATATGTGTGTTTAAAGAAGAAAAAACAAGGGTTTTTTTCTACCTTGCATTACTAGATTATAAGACTTTGAATCCATTTCATTTAACACTTTTTGCACTACAAATTTTGAATAATTTTTTTTTATATTCAAGTTTTGTATACAACAACAACAACAATATTAATTGTCATTTTGCCCAAAACTTGTTTAGTGGATGTAGGCGTTAGATAGAACAAAAAACTAAATTGTTGATAGTTCTGAGATGGAATTGAAATACAATAATTCCAGTGGCAATGTTATTATTTTAGCAAGTGATCTAAACCTTGTGGATATTGTTGGGATTATTGTGAAAATTGAGTTCAAAGATGTTATGATTACCTGCAAAACAAAATGTTCCATAACTTTCACATCACTAATCCATGTAGAATGGATCAAACCTTGTTGTACACAAAAAAAAAATCTATAAGAAGTATTTTTTCTTTCTCAAGTTTTCTTTTTTAAGGAGAGACAATATAATCTTGATTGTTTTGAACTTTGTGTGGTATAACTTTTTTTTCCAAGAAATGATTCAAGAAAACACATTCAAATGGTTGTAGGTACATACCTACAACTAGGTTCAAGGCTTGTAGTCTATTCTTAAAACGAATTTGAAGAGCTGGTTGTCTTTTCTAGGAAGCTAAATTTCTTGAAAAAAATTTCAGTAAGTTTTTGTAGGAAGAAAAATGGAATTGGCATCTAACCCAAGTCGTTTCATATTTTTTGATCCTTTGTAGAATTAGTTATGAGTTTTTGAAGTTGAAACGCAGTGATCACTAAAAGCAACCACCTCCTGAAATGTGCACTGTTGGTACATTAAAGGAATCAAAATGTACCTCTGTTTCATGATTGCTTTTAGAGCATAGTCGCTTTGGGATCAAGGTAAGTTTAAGAAACAATCATTGCTTGCCCATGACAGTAGGACAAACAGACCCCAATGAAGGTGAAGAATGTTATGAATGCATGAGACTCAATTACCACTCAATTTGGGGTTGGTCGTCTAGGAAGAGGCGACCTTATCTACACTCTATGAAGAGTCTTTTTTATTCGACCATTACGGATTAAAATCCATAAGGTATGTAAGCCAAGTGATAATTGATTGCAACTTTTTTCACAAGACGCTAACAAAAATGATTGCCAAAAATGATTGCTAGTATCATTCAAAAAGTACAGCCAGCCAGATAGAGCAAGGCTCTATCACGGCACATGATTTTTGCACTGAATATTCCAATGAGGACAATTGAAACATTACTAACAACCAAGCCTCTCACACTTTCTATCGAAACTCTGAAAAACATTGCTGTCAGTTCTGCCTGACAAAGGGACAAATTCAGGTGCTATCATCATACACTTTGAAACCGTTTCCCTCAACTACCGATTGACATTCTCAAAAACGAAGTTCATGTCTGGAAGGAAAAACAAAACAGAGAGCGGCCTACAAAACTCTGACTGACTTCACAAACTACGAAAAACACATGACAGTTTCATATTTTCCTCACTCAGTAATCAACCCATGATTCACAAAATTATGCAACAATCGGTCTGAACTTAGTCACTCGTAACTGTAGAATTTCACATGGAATTGAAATCAACAAACTAAACGAAGTCTGATTCTTGTTTGTACTCATGTGTGCAAACAATCCTTAAATTTACAAAGCGTGCACTTGCGCTGGAGGGTCCACATGGACGAAGAAGCTGGCAGCCACAATGAAGTAGCACAACACCAACATAACTCCTTTGAAGTAATTTGCGGTTCCTTCCTGCAAATTTGCCATTGCAATACCGAACCAAATCATGAGTCAAATTTGAGTTTCATCAGGACTCTGTTCAACGATTTGATTCGATTATTCTTTTGTGACATGACAGTGAGAAAATGGATCAATTGGGGAAGCTTCGAATCAGTTTGGGGAGGCTCAAATTTGTATGCGCATTTGGATTTGCAAGGTTGAAATCCATGCAGTGAATACACTTCCCGGCTTAACTTTGTTTTTTACACAATCAGCTTACGAGCTGAAAATGAATTATTTATTATCAGCATCCGAACTCTCTCATCCAAATGAAATGTTGTGGAGACAACTCCAGTGGGCATTTAGCACATGAATTTTACTCACAAGACTGGTGTCTAAATCGACTGATACTATGCTGAGATATTACGGAGTAATATGCATCAACATTTTGTTTTTGTTTCTTTGAAGGAGGGTTGTTCAAATCATACCAGAAGAATGAAGACCACCACGAGTACAGAGATGAAGAGGACTGCTGTCTCAAACAGCTCGAAGTTCAGATCCATGTTCACACCCATCGGCCAACCAAGAAGGGCACAGACAGGAATCTGCATCAAGCATCAATTACAAGTATGGATTAGAACCTCTAGAGACTGTCTGGAAATTCAATTTGAATCTGAGAATATCAATGACATTTAAATTGCTAAATACTTGTGTTTAGGAAGGAAGCCATAATTGATTGAGGAACTGAAAGCAATGAATGAAATATAATACAGTAAGAATGCCTTTGATAGGAGCATTGATTCAGGAATGTCTGAAAATCCAATTAATTAGAGACCGGGTTCGCATTACATTGCAATATTCCGGGATGATGAATGTCATCAGATTGTTTGAATTTCAAAGAGCACGAGTACAAATTGCTATCGATTGTAAACTTTTGTATTTGAAAGTGAATTCTTACCACAAGCATGGAGATTTGGGTAGAGGACCCAATTGCCACAGCCAATGAGAGATCCTGTCACCAGAATCACGGCACCATGTTCAACGAAATGAAAGTAACTGAAGTTTGTCATTCTTTAAGAGACAAGGGTGCATGTGCAGAAAAAAGTACAATTAATTACAGGACTAGAAATAGCTCTAATTGCAGTTAAAGATATTTAAAAAATGGTAAGTTAAAAAAGATGCGATACTAATTCATTTTTGGTACAAGTATGTAACTTGTACCACGTGGAACTTGTAAGAAGTTATACTGCAAATATTCAACACACGGCGCTTATTTCAGTCTTCGGTGTTCAATCCCCCGTGAGTCTCACTTTCTTCTGTGTATGCGTGATTGCGACACCTGTAAAAGTTTACAAAAGTTTACTAATTACAGTAATTTTGGACACGTGTTGCAATCACGCATACACAGAAGAAAGTGAGACTCACGGGGGATTGAACACCGAAGACTGAAATAAGTGCCCTGTGCAACGTATCCATGTGTTTTGAAATTCGTACCAGATTATCTTTCATTGCGAATATGATCGCACTGGTGTGTTCTGCAGCGTTTCCCACGATGGGCAATATGATGACGCTAATAAACGCTACAGGAATGTGCCACTCCTCAGAAGCACCCTGTCATCAGCAAGATCACAGCAATTTCCATTTTCATTTGGTCTTCAGGATTTGACTTCATGACAGATGTGATGATAGCCAGCTAACTCCAATTTTCGGGAGTGTTTGTACACACTCATTTTTTTTTTGTACTTCGCAAACACAATCCGCGGTATTAATATAGCAGTTTACATTTTATTGTCGATATTTTCGTTGTTGAGCCCTACCCAAGATTGAGTATTGCATGCCCTTTGTGACTCGTTTTGACATGTAGCCACCACAAGCTCACATCCATTGTTGTAAAATCCATCAAATCAAACTAAGTTCAAATCCATTGTTGTAATTAGCATGCTAATTTGATCTACAAAATTCAAGGGAAATCCTTCCTGCACAGTTTCCTTACTTCAATGGCATCAACAATATACTCGGATAGGATGGAAATGAAGACGGTGAGAGCAGCCAGCCAAAAAATGGCACTCCATGCATCCACTTCCGCCGCCTCCACCTCTTGCGTACTGTCAACAGCTTCAATGTCCTGCAACCACAGGTACAGATGGGTTACTTCTCCTGTAGATTGAACCATTTGTGAACCATTTGTGAGACTCGATCGAGTTTAATGTCACTGAGTGTTACCTCATCTCGAAGAGGTGTTGAGGGATTGCAGAGTTGGAAGACAATGTATCCCGTGTACGCCACCAGCATCACCGCACTCGTCACCCGCGACAATGCAAGCTCCGACTGCCCGAGATGAAGCTCCGTGCGGGTGGCGTGAAGCGCCGCGGGGAACAACATGCACATCACCGCCATCAACAGCAAACTGGAGTTGAGATGCGCCGCCGCCTTGTCAAACTTCTGCTCCTTTTTGCTGTTGGCCAGTCCGCCGAACAGGAAAGCGCAACCCAACACCAGCAGCATGTTGGACAGGATGGAGCCCAGCAAGGATAACTGCACCACGCGCACCATGCCGCTACGGAGGGCGAACACGCAGATGATCATCTCTGTGGCGTTCCCGAACGTCGCGTTCAGCAGACCGCCCACTGGAGGGGACACAATTATAAAACACACAAAAATTCATGAGTATTTCCTCATGTGGCCAAATGCTCTGATAGCTAGATTTATTCGCACGGACACAGAACCCACAAATTTCCTAAACATTTTGTCAAGTGCGCAAATGCTGATAGAATTTCACACCAGTTTACAGGCGCGTCCACAAAAAACCACGAATTTCCTGAGCATTTCTTCATGGGTCCACATGCTCAAATGAGGCCACTTCGTAACCGATTACACGCGCGTTACACATAACCCATAAATTTCGGATCAGTTTCTCAATCCTTATGTGCCAAATTTGATCAAGAGAAGCCATTTCAATCAATTCAATTTCTGTAGGAGTTTAACCGAATTCAAGGACGGTAACAAAATCATGGTGATATCAGATTATCAGCTCTGTTTTTCTGAAATTGAGATTACATGGATTTAGTGCGAGAAATTCTCTGCTCAGTGTAAGTGGGATGGGTTGATGTGCAAGTACCTGTGGGACCCGTGAAGTACGCCAATTGCCTGACAGAATCAAACGCAGTCGAATCAGAAAAATTACTTAGAGATTCTTTAATTGCACTTCAGTTGAGAGTCTGGTGAGGCAGGTTAGGCAGATTGAGCGCAAGCTCAAGTAATAAATTACAAGCTTGAAGAATTCGATCAGAACGTATAGTTTGATAGCTCAGGTGATACAAATAGACTTGGTGGTGGATTCGAAGCTCACTCTGTTATGAATCCTAGTCGTTCTGCCAGAGGAACAATTCCAATCAAACTCAGAATGAACACCCATGACTGCACACAAACAAAAAGAATTTTTTGGTCAGTCAAGCTGTAATCTTCTGTCAGTCAGAAGATGTAATTTATAACTTGCATCCCAGCAATTGTGCAGGCTGCCACCAAAACATGAAAATTTTACTGACGGTACTTTACAGATAATGCCATTCTTCAGCTCTGTCTACGCAACTCAAAACCATAGTCGAACTAGACCATTTTTCATGAAGTAACCATTCCACCTAACACTTTTGAAATTTCTTTATAATTCGAATACATTCTTAAACCTGGTTTGCTAATAAATTGTAAATGTTGTACAGAACGCTATGAATAGATTATGAGATCGCAAAGAAGACGAACTAACCGTTACTTATCCAAACCATGAAAAACGTGCAATTATGAAGTATAGGTTTATCAATTTCCTCTAACCCGGCCATTGCAAATCATAATCAAAAGTTTTGGTGAAAACATGGATTGAGGACTGGTGAAGTTCGATAACAAGTTAAGCTAGCGCACATTTCCGAGGTGGAAAAACTTGCTAAAGAGCGCCATGGGCACAGCCACAAGCAGCACATTCAACACCGTTCCAAACAAGACATGCTTGGCGCTGTCCACAAACTTTTGCCAAACACTCGAAAGGCACAGCGTCGGCAGAGACGGAGCCAAATCCGCCATGATGGTCTTCTCGTACACTGCGTGGTTCACATTCTTCATTGCCATTGTTGCAATGGTTCCCGCCTAGCGAACACCACCTGATCACACTCAACCTGCACAAATCAAAGTTAATGTTAATTCAGCACCGTATTACTAATAATTCAATCCAACAACTTGCAATTCAATCTTCCAGCAACATGGGTACAATTACATGGACTCAACTAATTGCATTTAAAATAGTCTGTATTTGAAAATTGGGAGTGGCTCTTACAAACAAGCAAGCACAACATTCGAGCTACAAAGCTGGGCGCTGCAAACCATCACCAGCTGCGCGCAGCTACCTGGCTGGATCAGATTAAACTCTAGACCTTGAGATTTGAAGCCCACGAACAATGCATGAGGCTTTGAGATCGAAGAGCACACACTCAGGCAGCTAGCTAGTGTAGATTGAAGCTGGAATGATCGATTGCATTAATATATACTCTCGATCGATCGATCGTCCACAGTATAGTACGTTCCAATCCAAATTTAATTCTACTGCGTACGCAAGACATTTTTTCCTTCTTTCCGTACCTTTGATATGAAGTTAAATTCTTCATGTGTTACAGTTTAGTTTACTTCCGTTTCGCCATTGGGAGTACTGGAGGCTCCGTCTATTAATCAATTTAGAGGCAAGGTCACATTGTTTCAGAGTCTATGTCAAAGAGAACTTTTGACAGATATTGGAACATTGCCTTCCTTGAAGCTTCCAAAATGATGTATACTTTTTTAAGTGTACTTTTTTAGTTTAATTGGATTTGGAATTGGGAGTAACAGATGACAGATTGAACTGCCGTTCCCTCTTTACTACATACTGACATCGATATCGTCACCTTCCTTGAAGCTTCCGCCTAAATGAGATATTCTTCAAGTGAATTTTTTGTATAAATGGCGGTGCCATTGGGAGTACTGCCTGGATCGAGGCTGCTGGCTACACAACCGTTCCTTAATAAATTTAGAGGTCAGGTCACATTAGAATTGCAGAGCCTTAATGCATCCACATAGAACTCTTTTAATTTCCTCCTATTGACATATATCGTTACCATCCTTGAAGCTGTCTGTTTAAATGCTGTAAATTTTTTTTACATGTGTGCTCTTTCAATTTAAATGGCTTTGGCATTAGGAGCACAGGCCGGAGACCAGTCTACAAAACCACAAAATCAGAGACAATTACCTCACCTTCAACATTAATTGCAGAACCTTTCCAAACAAAGAACTGCATCGGCCACCTCTTTCTGAAGAAATCAAAATTGTCTCCTTCTTTGAAGCTTCCGAAATGAGATATTTCACATTCAGCTCGTACACATTCACAAGCGGCCCTTTTGATTTTGGATGACCAGTTCAGAAAATTAATCTCAAAGGAGATTCCTGGAAGTTGCACTCTGAGCAGTGAGCATGTGAATCCCCAGGAAACTCACTCTGATGGATCCCCTTGTGGCATATATATTATTTGTTCAGTGCAATGGCAATAAGTACGTGTCTCAATCGGACTGAGGTGAAATAAAGCGGCCATAACATGATTATCGATGAGTGGTCGGATCCACGTCTACGGACGGTGCTAGAGACGTCGAAACCAAGTGAAGGATCACAAGCGCATGTTACGTGTGCGCTGTGCTTGATGAAATTCTTCCCAATCGACAAGTTAAGGAAGGGAAGATCGACGTGCACATGGAAACGCAGCTCACTTGCTCAATGTTTCCTGTCTGATCCTGAGTGATCGGACCCTAAGTTACTGACTTACATACTGCAAGACAGCTTTCGCTGATTCCCTGCTGATGCCGACGTCCGGTCACGTACAGTTCGTGGAGTACCAGTTGTACTGCACGTTGTACTGGAAGTACTGCCGGGTGGATCGAGCTGCAACGTTTCAGAACATGCTTGAGTACGTAACGTTTTTTCGCAAACAGTCATGCATGTAAGTTTTGCAACATGCTTAACTTCAGCAAACATGCATGTGACGTTTTTCAGCAATTATGCTGAATTCCAAAACGTAGTCAAATTTGGATAACGTTTAGTTGCAACAGTCCACTTTGGAACTGAATGTCAACTTGAATGTCCACTTTGGAATCCCATTTTTATGTCATCAGCAACATTCAAACGTTGCCACAAATTAAACGAATTATAGGGGTGTAAGTACACTACTCCAAGAATCCAAGCTCTCTCGTAATTGTGCACTCTGTAATTGCATATTCCTTGCATTCCCTGAGAATCGTATGTTCTTGTTGGCTAAAAGTATGGTTGGACAACTTTCACATGACTGTCAACACAGGAAGATTAAACCTTGTTAAATTCCCCAATTTATTTACAGGAATATCAGAAGTTTCCCAAATGGTTATGCTTAGGAACGATGTATCAGAGAAAAGCAGCCTGCAACGATATAGGGAAGATTTGTGGCACAAATTTTCCCTATTGGCAACACTGTATGCCGAGATCGAATGGCAAATCCAGGAACCAGAGATTGTAATTAAGTTAATCTTAGTGTGCAAGTTCACAGGGTGCCAAGGAATCCTTCGAAACCAGTTATATAATGGAACAAATATGAACATTAATGTAGATGTTGAACACAGGAAGATTTTGTGACGTTAACCGGGGCTAATCCTTTGAGGAATAGCCCCCACTTTAGACCCCATGTACACAGTGCTTGAAAAATTTTGGATTTTTTTTTTCACACTACTTTAGACCCCAAAATGTGCCACCTTAGCCGGGCTAAAGTTCATGCGGGGTTAAGCCTTGGGGTCTAAAGTGGGGCAGTTTAGACCCCCCCAAAACTTTAGCCCCAGGGGCTAACGCCACGAAATCTTCCTGTGGAAGAGGCCGGGAACATGATGTGATCAATCGATGGAGTCATTGGCAGACTGCGGGAAAACTATCATCACAGAACCACATTCTAGGATGCCAAAGCTGAAGTAATCTTGTTCATGTTCTAAAACCTGTGCAAACTCCTTCATTTTGGTGCCCAGTTTGCCATAATTAAGATTTGTATACACAAAACCAACAGAGCACCTAAAACCAGCATTATGTATTTTTGTTGTACATTTAATGTGCCCAAATGTATGATTCAGGTACATAGTGTCAGTTTTCTTAGTTTGCTGGTTTTGGGTGTACTTACCTTAATTTATTGCTGGAGCAATGTCAATGACGAGGTTAATAATTAAACAAGGTGTTTAGTGACCGTGATGTATATGCAGGTGGATGCATGGAAACTTAACAGGCCAGGCCGGGTGATAACATGATAACATGATGCAGCTGGACAGGTGGCAAGTCCACCTTGAGTTCTTATTTAAAAGTTTTGGTGCAAATGAGCTTTCATTCAAAAGCAGAGAGTCTGTACAGTACAGTACAGCAGCTACTTCCGGGATCCTTCATATTTAGAGACCATACGGATTCAAAATACAGGGCTGCCATGATATCTCGGAAAAGGCTGTTCTCATTTCTACAAGAATGTCTAGTTCTTACGGACCAATTCCACGTCTAAGGTAGGTGGCACAAAAAGCGACACTTTAAGGGCTGTTGGACCTGTTTTTTTGGTTTTCAGATGCCCAAAATTAATTTCTCTTATTTTTCACTTGAAGAAAATTGATGCAAAATCTAACACAAGTGGTTTCGTATTTTTTGGAGCATTTATGAATTACTTATGAATTTTCAAAGAATTCTGCCATAGGCACCTAATTTGTGATCCTAAGTCTTACAAAACTCACTCATGTGCAGTCTGGAAAAAAATATAGCTTGACCGAAAACAAACATTGTTGCATTCAAAAAATAATACACAAGGTTCCTAAATGCGACCCTTACTAATCTTAAACGGATCCTACATGAATCTTTTAACATTTGTAAGAAGACAATTGGACAATCAATTCCCATTTAGAAAAATTAAGTGGATATACTCTGGCTTTAGAATGAACCTTCCCTGGCTCTTATTCCATCTATAGACAACCCTTAATTAATTATGCAACACTATACACTAAGAGAGATTGGCAGTCCATTTTAAAACCATTTAGTCTCCATTTCACAGCTCCCTACAGGACTGTCTCTAAAGAAGAGGGTCACATTTTGAGCCACCTACCTTACCTCCGCATCTACATTTTCAATAAAACGAAAGAGGAGACTCAATTGAAATCAATTGTAACTTAGTAATTTAGTGATTGATAATTGGGAGGACCACAAGAATTCCGTGATGCATACAAGTTGTGATATGTGATACAGTCAGTGTCATATTATGGGGCCATAGGGGTTGTCAATCAGTTGTCATATTAGCAAAGATGGACACCGTCTGTACCTTAAGTACAAAGCTCTGAAGGACAGACTTACAAATGAAGTACAACAATTCAGTACCTCTTGCTACAGTACGTACTGAAAGGCCATGTACTTTGAAATGACCTCTTTGGGTAACTTTGAGGTTTGGATGTTTTTATTTGTTTTTTTGGAAACAAATGAAACAAAATTTAATTACCAGGGGCAAAGTACAAGGCCGTCAGCCACAAGTGGCCAGGTGGGAGCAAATGGAAGGACCATAAACAAACCACAAAGACCGACTGGACAAAGGGACCAAAGAGGCCAGCCCTCCAAGGGGGCAGCCGAGAGAGAGGCCATGCGAGGAAGCAGTGCCACCGGGGAGGGAGGTCACTGGGGCTGGACCCAAAAAAAATGGACTAAGTTAGGCGGCTGTCGAAGCAACCCTTTTAAGAGCTGATTGCATTTTCAGGGAAGCTAAACTTTTTTGAAACAATTTTCAGTAAAATTTTATTAGGAAGAAAAATGGAATTGGCATCTAATCCAAGTCGTTTCATATTTTTTGGACCTTTGTGGAATTAGTTACAAATTTTTGAAGTTGAAACGCAGTGGTTTCTAAAAACGACCCCCTCCTGAAATGTCCAACGTTGGTACATTGAAGAAAGTAAAATGTACCTCTGTGTTAGAGGTCACTTTTAGAGACAAGTCACTTTTACATCCCCCTACTTTTAGGATCGGAGATTGTCCAACAAAGTTGGACAACCTCCATCTTGGCAAAGAAATCATGCCCACAAAGGGAGACCATTGGCCCTTGCTAGAGACAATCGCCCACTCCAATCTCCTATAAGGTAGGTGTCTCAAAAAGCAACCTCTAACGCAAAGGTACATTTTACTTTCTTCAATGTACAAACATTGTACATTTCAGGAGGGAGGCGCTTTTAGAAACCACTGTGTTTCAACTTCAAAAATTTGTAACTAATTCCACAAAGGTCCAAAAAATATGAAACAACTTGAAAGAAATGCCAATTCCATTTTTCTGCCTAGTAAAATTTACTGAAAATTGTTTCAAGGAGTTTAGCTTCTCTGAAAAAGCAATCAGCTCTTAAAGGGTAGCTTTAATAACCTCCTATCTTAATTGATGAAGCTTCGTAATTCCAAATGTAATTCGTCAAGTGCTCTAGGGACCACACTTGGTTGTTGAGCCATTTGGACATTCGGGTTGCCAAGTTGGTGTTTCCCAATTTCACACACTAGAAGAAAAACATGTTAATAGTGATTGATTAACCCCTAAAGGACAGAGGGTGAGAGGGCATTTTTAAGCCCAAAACTGCTTCAAAGTACTAAAGCCCAAAGCAAGCCTAAAATCTTCATCTTTATTTATTCATCAACAAATTCAACCATAGGATCCTTTAGTTAACTTATTAGAGTAATTTATAGATCACCTCGAACCTCTGGAATCCAAGTTTAGACCCAAAGGCGAGATTGCAAGAACATGATTAGTCCCTGGAATTCTAAAACCCAAGTCAAGTTGCAGTCCCGACTCCCAACAGGTCAAATTTCAGTTCCAATGAATCAGAACTCAATCAAGACCTCAATCTACGGTCTTGGGACCTCAATGGACAACCTTAAGACCTGCTGATTGTACTTGAATTTCAACTAGTTATGGATTTGTGTAATTGTTGCTAATTGAACTCTAATCTTTGAAATTTTGAGATGTCTTAACAATTCAAATAATCATAACAATTCTAACTTCTAATATTTTTGGTTTTGGGAGAATTTTCTTTTACACTTAATAGCTCACAACACTCCTAAATTCTAATGTTTTGGGGGGATTTTAAATGTTCTTTCACTAAAAGCAAATCCTACCTAAAAGAAAATTTTAACTCTAATGTTTTTGGATTTGGAGGAATTTTTCTAAGCAAACTAAAAACAAAGGGACTATAACTAAGGTTTTGTGGCTCTAAGCAAATTAGCATAAATCAAAGACAAACTCAAGCAAATTCAAGCAGAAAGAAAGGAAGTCAGTTTGGTATTTTTTGGGCTTAACTCTTTAGTGTCTAAGAAGCCCAAATTGGGTCTCAGTTTTTTTAAGCAATGTTGAAGAGTTTATATGGAGATTTCTTTAAACTTAAATAATTGTGTATTTGAACCAATGCATACAATGTTCTTCATTTAAGCTAATGATATAATAAAATTTTCTATTTCTATTATATTTTCTATAATATAATTAATCAAAATCTGCAACTTAAAATCATGAATTCTTAGTACATAAAGGGTTAAATAGCCTTGAACAAGTCAAAACTGGACAAATAGTATTTCTACCACAAATGATGAAAATTATCAAGAAAAGGTAAGGTGAATTTCATGTTCAAATCTTTGCCGTAGGAGCAACCCCAAGACAAAATTGGTTTCCAAAATGAAGAAAACCTGTTGGTGGGAATACTTAATTTTGAACTTTATGAATTCAAAGCTTTGCCATGCGGGGGCAACTCTAGTCTAATCTTGTGAAAATTGTGGTAACCAATGTTTAACTTCCAAATGAGGTACACATAACAATTTTTGAACCAAAATTTGGAGGTTAATGAACTTAATTTCTTACGGTATCTAAGTTTAACTCCTAAATGAGGTACACATGATAGTACTGAACCGGAAATTAGGATTTAATCAACCAACCTTCGTTATACAACAAATGTTGGCATAGATTTTAGTTTGGCAAAGTCAAACTTCGCTATTTCAAGCTTTCTAAACCAAAGTCTACTGCAAGTACCAATAACTATTAGTATTCTTGAAAGAAATGTTGAATTTGGAAGACTGAATCTCCGAATAGGATTATAGGAATTTAGAAGGGATGTTGTAGATAAGCTTAGATCCTATTTGGAAAAAAACTAAGCTAATAGTATAAGTTCGTTCCTAGGGAGGCTATTTAAATAAGATTACTTCTACAACGACCAAAGAACAACTAACTAAGGAATAAAACACCCAAGAAAGGCATACTTCCAACTAGTATTAATATAATTCCTCACAATTTCTCAATTAATTACTAATTTCATTAATCACTCCATTCTTATAACCACCAAGGTTAAGTATTACCCCAATTAGTTTTGATCTTTAATCTTCAATTGGAATCTTTCGTCTTTCTCCCAAATTGATTTTGACCGACACCAGTTCAACCTTAAACTCCCAATTTAGCTTGTTGTAAATATGAAAAGCAAACCCTTGAGCTTCCCACTTGGACTTGTTACTTTGTTGATCTTGTCTTTTACTTTGGAAATTGCCAAATTATCAATTTGGTTTATCGTCTTTAATTCTCCAACTCAGCTCCACCAATAACAACAATTGCATATCTTACTCTTATTTTTATCCAACTTGGAATAATTCTCTTTTCTCTCGTACTTCTCAGCCATGACACATGCTGATTTCCTAATTGTATTTACTAAACTTTCTCACATTCCCTCTGAAAATTCATTCCTATTCAGTAGATTGAATACTGCTTTATTCTCGACTAGGAATTAACACCCAATCACATACAGACTTAAAACATTCATTAAACTCATACATTCAGTCATCAACTTTCTAATTTGGTTTTACCTACAGACTGCCATGCTTCGACTTGACAAAATCAACACCACTATTCTATCTACCAAATTGGAAACATACACAATCATGTATACAACTCCAAACTTCCATTCACCACATCATACACCAATTCGCTTTAATCCATACTTTATTGAGCCGAATTAGTGACATATCACCGTTACAAAAATTATTGTTTCGCTAACTGACTTGCTCCAACTAGCTTCTCTGCAATCATCTCTTCATTCTAATTTGGACAATAAAATTTCTACTTCCAATTAACTCTTCATTCTCCAAAATCTCCACCATAACATCATCACAACATCCTATTAGACCAGCATCACCATGCACAAATCCAAATAGGACTTAATTGCTCTACTAGCATAGCCATCTTCACAATGCTTTTCTTTAGACACACCGATTTGGAATTTTTTTAAAAACTTTTGTTCCACACTTCGTATTCTCCAGATCGGGTCTTCACGACCACCACTGCGGCCACTTACTCGGCCAATTTGGCCACCCTCCAAATCAAAGATACAGAACCACACAATCAGCAAAAACACATGAACCAATTAGGACTCTCATCCACACACACAGAACAAGAACACACACACGCATCAAATTAGAAAACAAATATGTCGTGCACAAACACATCGTGCCAAGATTACATCGTGCCAACATGTGAGATAGCGTTCCATCAGTCAACAATGAGCCTTGTAATTGGCTAGCAATCTAACCACACCAAGACTCAATAGCTCCTGACCAACGGTGGACACCGTGGTCATAGGGAAAACGCCTCGTGACTTGTGACGCATGTCACAATCACAGTACAATCCTGCAAACAATGATAGAAATGCAAAAAACATTCTACCACCACAAGCACTAAACACTGGCGACATTTATAGCAGAGCAAAGAAAATAAACACCCATAATACACAGTACATAGATGTAGCAAGTGGTTTCATAACCACTCCTTTACTCGCCTCCTTCGCCGGTGTCGAAGCCTCTTTCACACTGGCGAACTCAGTGGCCTTCTCCGAAGGAACAACGAGAACCCCATGGAAAACCCTACGAAGTTGAAGAGGCGTGTCCACGCCCCGACACACAGTCACTAGAAGAAAACTGCGTTACATTCCTTGAAAACACGTCACTTTTTTTTTGTTGAGTTCTTGTTTCAAAACACAGTCAAACACAGTCAAAACGCAAAAAATGTAGGAAAACACAAAAAACTGCGTTTTTTAGCTTTTCCACTTTGTTTTGAAACAAGAACTCAACAAAAACAAAGTGACGTGTTTTCAAGGAATGTAACGCAGTTTTCTTCTAGTGAGTTGGGGCAAACCCATCGGCCCGCCGAAATTTCTTGCAACGGCGGACTCAAACAATCCGTGTGCCACCCAGTGGAACAAATATCGCACAATATCATAGTGGCAGCGCGCTTAGCGCTTCCACACAACACACATTTCAGCCCAGCTGAAATCCTCGAAGTACTAGTATCAATCCTTCCATCAATGTGAGGCAAGTGACACGGCGCGCAATTGCGCGTGTGGTCTTTCCAAATCTTGCCGTCACGACCCTCCAAGAGCAATACTCCCGACTTGAGTACCTCACGCACTCGTAGAATAATACGCCCTGCAGTCACGTCGAGTGTGGTTGGCGTTGTCTGCTGCAAATAGACATAGTCCCCAGGCAGAAAACGTCGCACTTGAGGCCTATAGCCCCCTCCTTGTATCGTGGCATAACGCAGAGTGTCTCTATGCTGTGCAATAGAAAGGTTTTCTAAAGCCATCGGCATCACCCGTTTGTATAATTCCGCACGTTGCTCGCATACGCGTGCCCACGTGTCGGGATCATCCATAGTATCCAATATCTTGTCTGCATCTTGTTTGATGGCCATTGGTAAAACCGGATGACGACCAAACAATAAATAATAGGGTGAAAAAGAAGCTAGAGAGGCTTGCTTACTAAACCGATAGCCCATTGCTATCCACGGAAGCTGCAAATCCCAATCTCCATGATGCCCTTTCTTCAAGCTATACTTCCGAAGTCCCCTCTTGACGGTTTGCACCATGCGCTCCGCCAATCCATCCGCTTCGAGATGATCTCGTGAAGTAGTGCGATGATCAATCATGGCTTGTTCACACAAGGCTTGAAATTCACCAAGAAACTCACGTCCTTGGTCGGTCAATACCTCTGCTGGAACTCCAAAGTGACTCAAATCACGATCTAAAAAAGAATAAGCTGCCCCCTCACTGAACTTATCAGGCAATGCCACCAACTCAATCCATTTAGAAAAATGTTCAATCATCACCAACACATACTTGTTATGTCGTGATGTCACCGGCAATGGGCCTGCAAAGTCCAAACTCCATCTGTAGCCCAATCCCATGATTGGCAACGATTGTAACTGCGGCATTGGGGCATTAAATGATGCCCGTAATCTATCACAAACCGTGCATCTAACTACCAACTGTTGGACTTGCATTTGCATACCTCTCTACCAATAGTGAAGTTGTAGCAAGCTGTGAGTTCTCCGCACTCCAAAGTGCCCCAAGTCCTCGTGCGCATGCAGAATCAACTTTACTCTCTCATGAGGTGTCAGCACCACCTTCTTGTTGCCATCCGGCCACACTCGAAGCAAATGAGCCCCTTCCCACACAAACCGCTTGGCTCGTTGTAGGATCCGATCTCTCTCCTTGGGCGACACCGTGGTCGTCAATTTACCATGCTTCAAGTATTTCATCACCTCCACATCATCAAAAATATCTTTGGCGCCCCTAGACTCTTCACCTCCATCCGCATCCATCGTGGCCATAATGGCTTCCTTGGTAGCGTCTCCAGTCATCGCCAAAATACTCAAATAAGTGGCACAATGCCACCCCGGTAACAAATCTTCTCCCTCCTCTACGTGCCATCGAGACCCCGTAGAGTCTACTTGGCTGAGACTTGGATTGCAACTCAAGCCGTCAGCATCCATATTCACCAAACCGGCACGGTGTACAACTTTAAAATCGTACTCCATTAGCATTAGAGCCCATCGTGCAAGCTTCCCTGTGAGCTTGTCGGATTCCATTAGCCACTTCAACGGTTGGTGGTCTGTCACCAATAGAAATTCGTTGCCATATAAATAACAACAAAAATGGGCAATAGCCCAAATTGCTGCTAAATACTCTCCCTCATATGAGCTATACTGCGCCTCCGCATTGTTGTTGGAACGACTAGCATAAGCTACCACAAATTCCTTACCATCGTCGTCCATTTGGGTCAACACCGCGCCAATCCCGAGTGAGCTCCAATCCGTGTGTAATTGATATGACCTACCAGAAATTGGCCTTCTCAATATGGGTGCCGATGCTAAACGTTCCTTCAATTGCTGAAAAGCAGCCTTTTGTTCATCTCCCCACATCCAAGGTTGATCATTCCTTGTCAGCATGGTCAATGGTTTTGCAATGGCGCTAAATGTCTTTACAAATTTCCGGTAGTAATTACACAAACCCAAAAATGCCCGCAATCTACTCACATCTTTTGGCCTTGGAATAGAGAGCATCACCTCCATTTTGCTAGCAACCACTCCCAATCCCCCGGGATATATCATGTGGCCCAAGTACTCCACTCGGTCATAATAAAACTTACATTTGCTTGGATGTAGTTTTAACCCGTGAAGCCTTAATATAGCAAACACTTCCATCAAGTGAGCTCTGTGTTGTTGTTGGTTTGTGCTAAAGACAATAATGTCATCAATATAGCATTTAACAAACTCCAAGCCAGAAAATATGCGATCCATCACCCTTTGAAATTCTGCCGGTGCATTTTTCAAACCAAATGGAAGGAACCTCCATTGGTAAAGTTGGTCCTTCCCATCCTCATCAATCCCCCAGAACGCTGTCTTTTCCTTATCACTTTCTTGAATACCAAGTTGATGATAGCCCGACCGGAGATCCAAAGTACTAAATACTTTAGCATGACCGATGGCGTCAAAATTCTCCTCCGGTGTGGGCATTGCATAACGATCTGACTTCGTGAACTTATTAATTCTACGATAGTCTCCACACATCCTTTTCTCGGTCCAGTTTCCATAAACATCCTTCTTGGATGGTATAACCGTTGCTGATGCATACTCACAATCCGGTGAAGCTAACTCCACCAATCCCGCCTCCAATAACCCCTTGGTCCACGCTTGAATCATCTTGCGCTCTGCCTCATTATACTTGTACGGCTTGCGATAAATTGGTGCATCATCCGTCAAGTTAATCCGTACCTCTTGCCCTTTTAATACTCCCAAATCCTTGAGACTAAAGGCAAAACAATCCATGTATACTTTAAGGAACTCTTGCTCCTCTTTCACCTCTGCTTCATCCTCCAGGCCTACCATCGGTTGCTAAGTTTCCTTAGTCACCGCCTCCTTTCTTTCTTCTTTTGAAGCAGGTTTCTCCACCTTTGATTGCTATTGTACACCGCCTAGAGCAGAGTCCTCTTGCTCCACCTCAGCCATGCCATACTGCTCCTCAACTTGGCTCAAGCGTCATAGTTCTTCAGCTTGGCCCTCTATGTGTTCTTCAAAGAATAACTTCTCCACGTGTTCCTCCAATTCGATTTTGTGTTTGGCCAATTGCTCCCAACTAGGCCAACTCGTTTGTGGAGTTGTGAAAAATGGAGTATTCTTCCATAAATCCTACGGATGAGCTGTAAAGGCCTCTTCGCCCCCAACCACCAAGTCTGGACCACCAGAATTTGATGGTTTTATGGCCGCTTGCAGCTCTTGAAAACCCAAGTGGCCCATTAGCGTCAAAGCTACACGCTTTTGCTCGGCCATGACAAGTGACACCACCCAAGAGAGACAATTTAAATCCATGGCTTGGCCAATTAGATATCGTCTCTGAAACTCCGTGATGCCGGGAACATTGGTGACTCCAGTTTGGAACCTCGTAGCTCGTTCCCGCTCATCGGCGTTGGGCTCAACCATCTCTTCAGTGCGGGCATCCCACACTAAACCCGGTCCATTGTCCTTAAAGGTGTAGGACCTTGAAAAACTCACAAAAGTGGGCAAAGCCCTTCGTGGTTCACCCTTGTGATTATCTATCGCTAATGGCGCTTGATCATCGTGGTATACACGCCGTGGTGAACGATGGGGATCCAAAATATCCTTCACATAAACATCGGGTCGTTGAATACGCCCAACCGCTGCATTCAATAACTCTGGTGGTGCCATATTAGTCCACCACAACCGCAGTCTATGAGCTCGGGAGCCCACTGCTGCCGCATCCACTAATACAGGAATTCCAAGAATCCCATGAATGCGATGAATACTCTCAAGTGTACGTGTACGTGAAGTACTTACCACAGGCACATTTTCAATAATATACCCCGGTGGACGTGGTTGAGAAGTCTGAATAAAACGGATCAGTCGCACCATATCATAGAACCGAGAAGAACGATTGTCCTTCAAGCCATTTTGCTTACCTGCCATAGACATGCCTTGGCATGGCCACCTCGCAATAATTAAATCCACGGGCCCCAACCGTACAATGTCATCATGAGCAATCAGAGAAATGTCGCTCGGTAATGCAGAAAAGGCAGTCTTGATAGCATTGGTGCTCAATAATGATGGAAAAGCTTGGCGCAACCGTCGGGCATGACGCTTGGCGACTTGTCGTGCCATGTCATCACTGTCGACATAAATGTAACGCTTCACCTTCACACCTGCCTGCAATGTTGCAGCCAATCCAGTGCCAATACCACCAAACAACTCCAAAAGTGTAATACCTTCGTTTGGCGGCTTCCAATGGATTGTGGAAGTATCGAGAGGTGGACCGATATCTTCCACACCTCCTTCTTCTTCCTTATCTCGTGGCAGCAAAGATTGTTGCCACGCCTCCTGGATCATAGTCTCTACGGCATCTTGTAGCTTGGCAGTACTTTCCCACGCCGATTCTACCCTTGGTTGATACAATGTGTCGCCCCCAGCCTCCAAACCATCGATATCCTTATCGTCGGTGGCGTTGGCAACTGAAGCGGCGATAGAAGTATTGTCAAAATCCTCATGAAACCAAGGTTGGCCTTGTGCTACCAGTCTAGAAAAGCAATAGAGATCAGCCAAATTACCGGTGAGAACTCGAATAAAACGAGCTGGCAATTGAGCCTTCCGCCCATCACCTGCTTGCCATCCCGGTCTATAAGAGGCTGTCTCTTCCCAGAAGTCCAAGGTGAAACCCATAGGATATAATACCATAGCCCCTACCAAAACATCATATGATTTGGCCTCTGTGGCTATAGCTTTCACCTTCATGAAGCTAGCATCTTCAACATCATCATAACGGAGACGTAACGTCAACTCGCTCCTTGTGATGCCATTTGCTTGCTCTGTCCCTCCCATAGAAGTACTAATCGTCCACAGACATGTTTCTAACATGTCCTCGGTCAAACCCAAGCCTTCAATTGCTGACGCACCTAGCATCAAGGGTTGTGCACCGGAATCCAATAGTACCCGTCGAGGTACAAAAATTCTCCCTTTGGACCCAACAACTTGGAAAATGCCCTGAGAATTATCAAGAACACCCCCCCCCCTGGAGTGATGGATGACCGCTCTATTGCCGGACGTGCTGGCATGGTCTTCAACCAAGCAGCTGCGGATATAAGACACTCTGACTGACTCCAATCCCCACCAGTCACCAGTCCTGGTTCAAGCGTAGTTCCCATGGCTCCAACCGAGGTTGAGGTGCTATCCTCACACATGATGGCTGCCAATTGGAACACTGTAGCCGCACTGAATTGCGAGTGCAAAATCATAGACGCAGAGAATAAGGGGACTTGACAAACCGTAGTGGCTGCATCAAAAAGTATCCCTGTGCTTTGATCACTCGTATTTGAAATATGAGTAGTACGTCGACTGTTGGAGTGTCGAATTGGTGGAACCATAGATGAAGTAGGTGCCACCTCCTCTAACGTGAATGATTCTGGTAGTCGTGCTTGGCGGTTGGCCTCACCTCGTTGTGGATCCAACCCAAACTCGCACCTCGGGGTACCTCATGGACTACGGTCTTGCTCCGTGTCATAGCAAAAGCATCTATTGGCGTTCCTTTCGGATCCGCCATACCACATAACATGTAGTCGTCTTCTTCTGCATAAAAAGACGTCGTGGTCTTTTGCAAAGGGGACCCCTTTGCCTTGGTGGTGGCACTCATTGCCGCCATCTTGGCCTCCAACTCTGTGAATCGAGCTTTCCATGATTTCTTATCTCCTCTCGTGGACTTGGTCTCCTTAGAGTCACTGCCTTTGGCATCTTGGGCTCCCTTGGGCTTGAGTTCTGGATGTACTTTCCAGCAGCTAGTCTCTCCATGGCCCTTGATACCACACCCAGAACAAAAGCCACCAGTCTTGGCCGCTTCTTTCTTCGCTGCCTTCTTGCAATCCCGCCGACGATGACCAATGCCACCACAATTGAAGCATGTAATGCACTAGAAGAAAACGGGGGAATTTGCCAACTACAATGCAACTACGTTTTTAGTCGCGAATGGGTTTATGCAACTGCGATGCAACTGGGTGATAGTGATAGAGGGATGGATGAGCCCGTAGTTCAACCGGACACTTTTTCAGTTGCATCGTAGTTGCATAAATCGTCACATTTTTGGATTGCCAGAGGACGATGATCGATGAATTCTTCCTACGTGGTTTCCTACGTGGTATTATTTGCGCGGGATATTGAGGAATATGTTCAACTTCATATACAAAGTGACATCTACAACTAGTATAGATTATAGAGATCTACAACATTCGTAGATTTCAAAAATCTATGACAAATTTAGATTTCAGACCATGTGATTTACAAAATATAGGAAATTTATAAATTTCAGATATCTAGGGAAGTTGTAGATTTCAAAAATCTAGGATCGACCTTCATTTCACGCCGCATCGTTGGTCACAGAATGCTAATTTGCAACTTATATGCAACTGTTGTGCAACTACTGTGCAACTTATGTTCAACTGTTGTGCAACTATTGTGCAACTACTGTGCAACTTATGTTCAACTGTTGTGCAACTACTGTGCAACTTATATGCAACTGTTGTACAACTACTGTGCAACTTATGACCAACTTCTGCGCAACTATTTTGCAACTAATACGCGACTTATGATCAACTTCTATGCAACTGTTGTGCAACTAATACGCAACTTATGATCAACTTCTATGCAACTATTTTGCAACTAATATGCAACTTAGGAACAACTTCTATGCAACTGTTGTGCAACTACTGTGCAACTTATGGCCAACTTCTATGCAACTATTTTGCAACTAATATGCAACTTAGAATCAACTTCTATGCAACTGTTGTGCAACTATTGTGCAACTTATGGCCAACTTCTATGCAACTATTCTGCAACTAATATGCAACTTAGGATCAACTTCTATGCAACTGTTGTGCAACTATTGTGCAACTTATGGCCAACTTCTATGCAACTATTCTGCAACTAATATGCAACTTAGGATCAACTTCTATGCAACTGGTGTGCAACTACTGTGCAACTTATGGCCAACTTCTATGCAACTATTTTGCAACTAATATGCAACTTATGGCCAACTTCTATGCAACTATTTTGCAACTACTGTGCAACTTATGGCCAACTTCTATGCAACTATTTTGCAACTAATATGCAACTTACGATCAACTTCTATGCAACTATTTTGCAACTAATATGCAACGCACAACGACACGCATACAACTAGTTTGCAATTGATGAGCAACTTCTTTGCAACTGGTTTGCAACTTACTTGCAACTTATAGTCGACTTGAATACAACTAACAGATTTGTTGTATGAACTATAAAATATAGTATGCTGCAGATCATATACAACTGGTCTACGCAACTCATGTGCAACTGTCTGGCTATGGCTTGCAACTCTAACTACTCCTATACAAGCATCAACAAAGTTGATTTTCTACAAAACAACTGCATCCACTACGACTACTATAGGAAGAACAAACTACTTGCACAATTAGGATAAATAGAATTGGTGATCATTTGCCTCCAACTTTCCCCTGGCAGTCTGAAGGAATCTCGCCTGCAACACGGGCAATGAAGACTACAAATTGCTCATTCCAAAGTGTACTACTTCCCACCACATCTTTCAACTTGTATTCATCTCCAGCTGGATTTGGATGCATCAAATCAACAAACCCTCCTGGTGCACGTGCAATGTCAAGTCTGTACCATCCCTTTGAAATTTGGGACCCATGATACATCTGTGGGCCACCTCCACCACCAATAGCAGTAATTGTTCCGGATGCCACGACTTGCTTTGGGGCTGATGGATTCAAAAGTGAAACTTGTTGTCCAACCTCAAACTGCCATCACATAAAACCAAAACATTCATGAGTAAAGGATAACATTTATTCAACAAAGTCTGTGATGAGTGAAGGAAACAATGTCAACAAGGACATTTGCAAGAGATTAGACATGTAGGTTATTCACTTTGAATTTTGGTGGAGGTTTCACCTTCCGATTTTGAATAGGTTGCTTCGTCCTTCTTAAGATCTCCTTCTTGGTAAATGGCTGCTGCACCTGTATACCACAGTTATGCTCCATATTAGAGGCATGTAAAAACTTGTAAGAACTTGGAAAAGTGTAAAACACATATTACGTTATTTTCCCTCACCTCTCGATCCTTCCCTCTCCGGAGTTGCATAGAAAATTCTGTATGTTTGGTTGTGGCATTAGCTGTGCCTTGAACTTCGGGTTGAAGTGTGAAGGTGTCATTGTTCCCACCGCATTCTCCACTATCTTTTTTTTGTGGATCTCCAAGAGGTTGCTCTTGCTCTCCATCTGTCTCCTTTGGATCCCTCTCTTTCTTGTTCTTGTTGTTGTCTTCAGAAGATGCCCGCTTGTGTTCTTCAACCTGCAGGTCAGGAGGAGCAGTTGATTTCCACACCAGGTCAACAACAGGCTCTAAAGTAGGGGATCCATCGAAATCCCATGGATCACTGGAATCCTTGATGTCTTCAACAGGGTTGGTTAATACTTCGTGGGTGCCTTCAATAGTGTTTCCTTTTTGCAGAAACTTCAACAATGTCTTTTGCAACCCTTCCACAGCCTTCGTATTGCGATCTGTACTAGCTAGGACTTCAACCCTAAACTTCTCCATATCCAGTAATCTGCTTTCCATGGCGGTTAATTTTCCTTGCAAGCCTGAAGTCACCACCTATGACACACATAAGAACAATGATTAGACATGACAAATGCAAACGCATAATATAAGAGCCGCAACGTTGTGAACGTGGCTACCAGTTGCATGTTAGTTGCATACTAGTTGCATACTAGTTGCATACTAGTTGCAATTCAGTTGCAATTCAGTTGCATATTAGTTGCATGTCAGTTGCATATTAGTTGCAATTCAGTTGCATACCAGTTGCATACCAGTTGCATGTCAGTTGCATATTAGTTGCAATTAAGTTGCATACCAGTTGCATGTTAGTTGCATACCAGTTGCATGTTAGTTACATGTCAGTTGCATACTAATTGTATTCCAGTTGCATACCGGCTGCATACTAGTTGCAAGAGCTTCTAAAGACTACTCTACAACTACACGTACAACTTCCATGCGTCTCCAGGACTCCTATGACTTCTTCATCTTAAAATTGCAACTTCAGCGACCAATAACAAATTACCAAAACTTACCGATGATCCTGATGGTTCTGTGAGTCCTGGACTTCTTGCCCTTTTTCCTGACTGATATAACGTCAACAATGCCACACTGTTGTTAGAATGATTGGAAAAGATAGAACAAAGTAGTACCAAATTGATTGAAATGCAAGACTACAAAAATTCTTCGATTAGAGGCTCACCACATCAACGAGATCGCCTGCCTTTCCTCGTCTACCGTGCTTAGAGGGATTCTGCACTTGTTTTCTCATATTGGACATCTGCTCAGACTTCTTCACGTAGGCACCTCCCTCCCAGTATGCCTTCAGCCGCTTCCATTGCTCAGGAAAAATATGCACTGGGCATTCAGCATCTTCTCCTGAATCAAATAATTTCTTCAACCGGTGACGTTCCGCCTTCAAAAATCTTTGCACTGCAATGCGGAAACCCTTACCGTTAAGGGGGTGCTCCAAATACTCAAAGTCCTCGTCCAAAATGGTGCGGAGTTTTTGCAAAGTTTGAGGTTTGTGGTCATTCCAGTTGATGACACTCATATCAAGTACCAAGGGAGCATACGCCCTCATGCCTTGATCCCACGCACTCTTCCCGGCAGAAGAGGTACTGATTTCACCGTTTGAGTTCACGTGGACTTCGTTCGGTTTGCGGGCACTCCCGCTTCTCTTTGCTGAAGTCTTCTCAGATTTCTGGGATTTGTTGCACCTTGCTGAACGCTCTCTGCTGTCTGACTGACGTCTTTGACGTTTTCGACAGCTACCCAATGCTTCTTCAGTATCCTTTCCAAATAGGTCCTCTTCATTCCCTAGAAAAACAACAAAATTAGTAGAATGACACAAAATGTATAAAACAGTAAATACTATAGTCATTGAAAATTTGACTTTCCGTAAAGCAAACTCATTTCCATAAAATGTGTTTGATTCACCTTTGCTGCTGTCACAATCACTTGGTTTGGAGTGCTCATACTCAGAAGTGATATCTTCAGAACTTCCATGAACAACGGTAGGTACTGTGTCTTTGCTAACAACTTCTACACTGTTACGAGTGGCCAATGGCAAACCAGTAGTTTGCCGTTCTTTCGTCTTCTTCTGCCCTGCTATTGAAGCTCCTCTGTCCATTTCACTCTATTGAAAGGAATGAACAGTTAGAACGTTGAAATTGAATGACCAACTGCTCAGACTTTGCGACTGAAATTAACCTAAGCTGCAACTACACTGCAACTAATTTGCGACTTCATTGCAACTAGTGATATACAACTCAAGGTCAACCATTTTGCAACTAAGTCACAACTACAATGCAACCAACTTGCGACTGCAATGCAACCAACTTGCGACTGCAATGCAACCAACTTGCGACTGCAATGCAACCAACTTGCGATTGCAATGCAACCAACTTGCGACTACAATGCAACCAACTTACGACTGCAATGCAACCAACTTGCAACTACAACTACAATGCAACCAATTTGCTACTTGCGACTACATGAACAACTTCAAGTGACTTCAGACTCAGCAAAACTTAAGTGGAACGTAGACAGGGAAAATTGAATTGTGAAAGTATTGATCTCTAAGATTCTCCATCCCTTACAAGAACCCTGCAGCAGATATTGGCAGTTAGAGGACATGGCGAGACACCAAAAGCGTCAGCCTCACCAACCAACCCTAAGACCCTAAGACCCGATTTCTACAGTCGAGGCTGAGCAGTGAAAGTCGCACTTTGCAACGGCGCTTTAGGATTCAGATAGTCTTTTTCAGGAGCCTCAAGATAGCTGTTGTACATGAAGGCAGATAGTTCGAATTTGAGAATCCAAGGATCCCTTGAGGCCTTGAGTGACACCAGAACTGGAAGTTCTAAAATCCACGAGCTAAGCAATCCTCTTCGCAAATGATTCACATGACGCTGTCACCGTAAGGCAATAATTACAGAGAGACCAAGAACCCAAGCCGTTGTTGCGGTGGTTACATCTAGGTCACTAAAGCAATCTTAAATTGCAAACTGGCTAAGTCCTACCCTATAGAATCAACCCAACTATATACGACAACGGAGATCAACAAATTGCATAACAACAGATCAGAACTTCTTGCCCCAATGTCAGGCACACTCAAACGAATCAATTGACCAAGACAGACGTCTCAATCCCAAGGTTCCATACCGACAAAGATGCAAATGCAGCCACCTGTACCTTGAGGTGAGAATTCGCACGGAGCTTGCACGCTTTTGTACCCCTCAATGGCTTCACGACTCTGCAAGAGAGAATATCACCATAGATTAGTATCCAAGATCGAGCATATCCACTTCCGCACACCAAAACTGAAACCCTAAACTCCCAGACCACCAAGACCGTGTGCCCAAAGCGTGATGCGTAATGCCAGACAAGGAAACCTGTTTTCCAAAGCCTGATGCGTAACGCCAAACGAGGAAACCTGTGACAAGTACCGTGTGACAAGTACCGCAACAACTCACAATACAAGCTGCTCTTCTGCATGAATATATCTCAGAGAGGGCTTCAGTTTAATTTGTTGATAAGCCCAAGAGAGCAGAGACTTCACCACGATCGACAAGCATCTGCACAACCCACTAGTCGAAATTCGCAGGAGAGCTTGAATCCGGCCTTCCGCGAGCGGGGTAGCCTCCACTCCGTTCCTCAAGAATGCAGTGGCCCTTGCCGTGGAGTACCGACGTCGGAGAACAAGGAAAGGGTCTCTTGGCTCTCTCAAAAAGCTCGGCTCTCTCAAGAAGCTCGGTGTGCCCAGGACAACACCACCATTGCTACAGTACTATGTCTACAAACAGTCTTCCCTGTTCTCGCCCAAGAAAATTATGTACCCCACAAATCTGCAAGACGGGACATCGCCACACATAAAAAACTGCAAGTCGAGCATAATCACTTCTGCAATTCAAAACTAAAATACCAGACCAGACCTGAGCAAATGATTCACAAGACACTCTGTCATCCTAAAGCAATAATTATAGAGAGACCAAGAACCCAAGCCGTTGTTGTGGCGCACTAGATCACTTGCCCATGGCAAGGCAATCGTAAATCGCAAACTGGCTGAGCCTCCTGCCCTGTACTATCTACCCAACTAATTAAGACAACGGAAATCAACAAGATGCATGACAACCGATCAAAACTTGCTTGCCCCAATGTCAGGCAGACTTAGTTCTGAGCATTTGCTAAACTGAAAGGCAGGAAGAGAAATTCCAATTTGGCTCACCAACCCCAACCTCAACATCAGCAACGTCCAATGAACACAATGAAACTCAACTTCAACAGAGACAAAGAATCATGTATGATTGGTAATATCCTCAAGTCTGTCCAATTGCTTGTCTGATTTCATACCTCCTTCCCGGCCTTCAGCACCAATAATTCCAAGGTCTGCCGCTTCCAATTTTAGAGAGAAGAAGTTCAATTCAGTCCACACAAAAGTTCCACATATGTATCCCTATCTTGAGATCTTCCGCTCCCCGTTAACTGAAAATGATCTCCTCTTGTTTTTCGGAAACCCCTCCAAATTGCCCAGCCCTCACGGTTCTGAGAGAAAAAAACACTCATTAGTTCCCTGCATCAACCACCGCCGACGTATGGAGCCTTAATATTTAGCTTCAGTCAAAAAAATAATGGCCTTCTGCTCCCTTGCATTTATGTCTACTCGATTCGTCACACTGCTCAACCCGGAACTCTCAAGCCACCAAGCACAAAGGAAAGAACAACTGCAGCGCTTGACCTCAAGTTATTCAACAACTTCAAATGACTTCAGATTCAGAAAACTGGACTGGAACGGAGTCCCCTAAACCCTCAAATGTGAAAGTATCAATCTCTAATATTCTCTAATCCCGTACACACTCTTCTAAAGGCAGCAAGAAAGCTGCAACAGATATTGCAACTCAAGAAAAACCCTAAACCTGAACCACAACATCGCACACCCTAAACCCCAATATCTGAGCTTCCCCCTCCAATCGAGTAAACCTCCAACTCCAGCAGGAACCCTAAACCCACAACGCCCACAACTTCCAACATATCCAAAGAGCTTCCAAATTTAACTTCAATGTACAGAAAAGATATCATGCTGCAGTGAGGAATTGAAATGAGGAAATTCGGCTTACGTGGCAGTGGAGACTCAGCGCGCGGCCAGGTAAATCTGGGAGGGAGACGACATGGCGAGACCCAACCAACCAACCTTAAGCCCTGATTTCTACAGTCGAGGTTGAGTATTGCAGCCGCACCCTGCAACGGTGTTTCAGGGTTTTGATGATCTTCTCCAGGAGCACTCGGGCAGTACAGCTGCGGTACAATTCGCACGAAAACAACGGTGTTTTAAGAATCCAGGGTTTAGGTGAGGCCTTGAGTGACAATAGCAGAACTGGAAGTTCTAAAATCCACGGACCTAGGAATCCTCTGAGCCCCTCAAAATGGTGTCTGTCCTGCACCAAAACCACGAACCCCTGCTTATCCGAGAATCCCGGCAAAGGACAGCCTCGAATCGAACGAGAATTCACGACAACGAGAGATTAGGGTTCAGTTTAAACCGTTTGCACCACCAGTGGGCTGATCTATATTCTTCGTCGTAGGAGCGGCCAAATTCTCAAAGAAATTCCAAAAGTTGACAAGAAATTAACAAAAAACTGACGAATTCCCAGGAAACACAAGCATCCAAATTCCCAAGCGGATGATCGCTCCAGCAGCGGCGAAACAAGAAAAGGGAGTCTGACCTTGACAAGCAGGCACTTGAGAGAGCTCGTTCCTTGCTAACTGAATTTAGACGGGCTCAAGCAGGGTTTGATTCATTTCATCTACGTTAATGAAGGAAGAAAGCGTCGGATCTTTCACTGGTGTGATGAGCCAACTTTCATCCACGGGCATGAATGAAACATCATGGAAATACCGCTTCTACCCCTGAAGACTCCAGAGCACCGTCGGAGAAGGCAAGGCCGCCTCTTGGAGAGAAGTTCGCTTGAGGCGTTGCTGTAGGCAACCTCCGAAAGCGACTCATATCTTTCACAGCAGAAGAAGTAACATTATGCGCTTTGTTCTCATTTTGTGTCATGATTTTCTGTGTTCTTCTAAAGATTCAAGGCTATTTGAGAAGGTTTAGGGTTTCTAATAGAAGGCTACCTTACTTGGGGGTCTTCTTATGTTAGTTTAGTACTCCATCTCTAGGGTACTTCTGCATTCTTGAAGCAACTGTAGTCACTGCGCAAGATTGGAGGTCTATCAAGGGGGATGGATACAGGAAATGACCACGTACTAGTCGGACAGGAGCGGCGATAGAAATTACGTGATGATAGACTCTGGGTGAGAGAGTATCGCCGAGCTACGTTGTTAACTTTGCAAAGATTGAATTGCCCGTGTTGTAAATGTAAGGGCGCCAGGAAGTTCAGTGTTTCCAAAGTGGGGCAGCATCTACTTCGATATGGGAGGAATTCAAATTTTAGGATGTGGCGAGGACCTGGGAGTAGGGAGACATCAAATGAAGAATGGGAGGCTGATTTCTGGAATTCAACACGAAGTCAAGAAGTACATATTGATAATGAAGTGGACACTAGAAACATGCTCTCCAATGTGTTCCAAGACTTCAGAGACTCAGAGACCATGGAAGAACAGGTACATGACACAGAGGCTATGGAAGAACGACTACATGACACAGTAGTGGAGGCCTTTACAGTAGCAGACCACGTAAACAACGAATGCATTTGTAGAGCAAGTGGGAGTACGGCAAATTCTGCTGAAAATGAAGGAGCTGAAGCGGAGGTCGAAAATGCGTTGCCATAGGAAGAACCCATAGGTGATACCAATGAGCAGCCAGAGCTTCAAGGTCAAATCAATTTTGATGCTCACATCTTGGAAGAGGCTTTGCATCCACTATATGAAGGTGCTCAATATACTAAATTGGTAGCCACCATTCTTATCATGAATGTGTGTACTGTCCATGGGGTGAGTAACAACTTTGCTGATGAATTGTTTACTCTTTTGGAAGGACACATCCTGCCACAAGGCAATACGTTGCCTAAGAATTACTACGCAGCTCAAAGACTAATAGGGAAATTAGGATTGGGTTATAATAGCATCCATGCATGTGAGAAAGGATGTGTACTCTTCAGAGGCGATTTTAGAGAGCTTACACGTTGTCCAAAGTGTAATGGTCCAAGATACAGGGATGAGATTAGGAAGAAGTTCCTAGTGAAAGTGTTGAGGCACTTCCCTATCATCCCAAGATTGCAGCGCATGTTTCGTAGCCCAGAACTCTCAAAATTGTTACTGTGGCATTCAGAGAATGGAAGTAATCGTCCAGGGGGAGACAATTTAGTGCGACATCCATGCGATTCAAAAGCATGGCGCCACTTTCACGACAATGTGGATCCAAGCTTTGATGAAGACTCTCGAAATGTCCATTTTGCTCTGGCCGCAGATGGAGTGAATCCATTCAAGCAGACCAAGTCAAGTTGGTCTACTTGGCCAGTAACCTTGCTAAATTATAATTTGCCCCCTTGGTTGTGCACCAAAAAATTCTTCATGATGTTAGCTTTGTTGATTCCTGGAAAGCAATCTGTAACAGCGGAAGTATTTGATGTGTATCTAGAACCCTTGGTGGATGAATTGTTGGAATTGTGGAAAGGAGTGCCAGCATATGATGTTGTACAAGAAGTTGGTGCTCGTTCTTTCAACCTTAGAGCAGTTCTTATGTGGACAATACATGACTATCCTGGATACGGCACTGTAGGAGGATTTGCACACCAAGGATATGCAGGATGTGCATGGTGTGGTGTTGACTTAGGAGCAGAGCATTCAACGGAGCTATGTAAAGAAATTTATCAAGGGACTCGTAGATGGTTACCTGCTGATCATCCTTATCGTTCGGAGCATATGAAAGATCACTTTGATGGGCGATTGGAAACACGAGGAAAACCCAAAGTTGTATCTGTGGAGAAACAACTGGAATATGCGGAGCAGTATAAGTCATGGAAGGCAGCAGGGAACAGAGAAGGTGCTCCAGGGGATCCGTCCAAATTGCATGGAGTAAAGCGGACTAGCATTCTTTTCAAATTGCCTTATTGGAAGGTGAGATCCTCAAGTCTTTCAAGTAAAAGGACTAAAAGGCAACCGTGGGTTACTCGCAACCTAAGTTCTCGAAGTGAAAGTGTTCAGTAGAATAGTGGGATGTCAAGTGTTCTGTAGTTGCATATTAGTTGTAATGCAGTTGCATATTAGTTGTGTCATAGTCGCATATTAGTTGTGCTGTAGTTGCATATCAGTTGTGCCGTAGTTGCATATCAGTTGTGCCGTAGTTGCATATCAGTTGTGCCGTAGTTGCATATCAGTTGTGCCGTAGTTGCATATCAGTTGTGCCGTAGTTGCATATCAGTTGTGCCGTAGTCACATATTAGTTGTGTCATAGTCACATATTAGTTGTGTTGTAGTCGCATAGCAGCCGTGCAATATTCGCATAGAAATTGTGTTGCATTGGTTTTGAGCAGTGGTAGCACAGTGTTTGTCATGAGCGTCTGTAGTCGCCATTGAAGCATCTACAATCAGCTTTCAATAAATGTGATATCCTACCAAAGTAGCAAAGCATTTTTTTGGGAAGATTTAAAGTGATTAGAAAAACATCTGGGATGCAGATATGTCTACATACTGTTTGTCTTTGTCTTTTGTCAATCCAAAACTAACTGCAGAGTACTATTCATGTGTCCAGAGGCTTCTTATCCACTACATGCTGGATGTCATGCATTGCGAGATGAATCTTGCAAAGAATTTCTTAAAAAAATAAGCGGAAAAAAGGATACTGTGAAGGTGCGACGAGATCTTCAAAGAAGAGGTATACGAAGGCATTTGTGGTTGACACCAAACCCTCGCAAAGCTGATAAGATGTTGAAACCAAGTGCAGGGTATGTGCTATCAGAGAAAGAGTATGAGCAGTTTGCAGACATTATTGCATCTGTGAAGCTTCCTTCAGGATACTCCTCGGCATTTGGTAAGCATATGAAGGCTAAAAAATTTGGAAGCCTCAAATCGCATGACTATCATGTATTAATGCAACAATTGATGCCATTGGCTATGAGGGGTTTATTGAAACCTGGGCCACGTATGGCCATCATGCGGATGTGCAAGGTGTTTAGGAGAATATGCACAAAAGCTTATAATCCAGCAGATTTTGAGTCCCTTCAATTAGATGTGGCTGAGACTATGGCACTATTAGAGATGGAATTCCCACCGTCTTTTTTTGACATGATGACACACCTTCCATATCACTTGGTTCAAGAACTTGACTTGTGTGGGCCTGTCAGTACAAGGTGGATGTACCCAGTTGAAAGGTATATGAAAACATTGAAGAATTATGTTCGGAGCATGGCTAGACCAGAGGCTTGCATGGCAGAAGGATACGTGAAGGAAGAAAGTCTGGGCTTTGTGACAGAGTATTTGCAAAGATTTGATTTGGTCAAGAGACGCGTGTGGGATGCAGAAGAAGAGTTTGGCGATGCTGAAGAAGTTCTAGAAGGTGCAGGTCGGCAGTTCGTGATGCCTACTACGCTACGGGATACAGCGCACAATTATGTGTTGAACAACGTTGCCGTTTTGGAGCCACTCATCAAGTAAGTTGCAGTAGTATCATCATCTTATACAACCCAATTAGTGGAACAAAGTTATGTAAGTGTTTGCCGCAACTGCTTTCAGTAGCACAGAGGCAAGTAGAATGCAACTAACATGCAACTACAATGCAACTAGAACGCAATTACATTGCAACTAGAACGCAACTACAATGCAACTAGAATACAACTAACATGCAACTACAATGCAACTATAATGCAACTATAATGCAACTACAGTGGAACTAGAAAGCGAGTACTGTGCAACTAAAATCGCAACAAGGACACTGCGACTCTTTTGTGCAACTATTGTAACTACACAATATCTGAGGTAGTCATAATTTATCACAGCCGACCAAAATGTCTGAGGTAATCAAAGGTAACTTGAACAAAATGCTTGAAGAGTTGTAGTAGTTCCTACATGTCAAATTTTGATAGTTTTGGCTTTAACTTCTTTCATACGCGTGCAGGAAGTGGAAGGAAGAATGTCAGATAGATCCACACACAGCACCCCTTGAGGTGTGGATATAAACGGCTGTTTGCAACAATGACAGCGGTGCACAGACTCCTGAGGACAGAGATAGGATGTTATTAGCCAGGAAACCATCACAGAAGGCACTTCGATATTCTCGTATGAAAGCTTTTGGAAACCATTTCAGAGTGGAAGACAACGCCTCCAACCAATTGCAGACATATGATTGTGGTGTTGCATCTGTGTTCCAAATTCCAGCCTCTGATCTTAGAGATGTCTCTAGTGACTCCTATGTTGGAGTGGTGAAAGATATATTGAAACTAGATTATGGGCCTGTCAGCAACCCTGTAATATTAATGCGGTGTGAATGGGTGAAGAAAACAGACAATCGAGGAAATCCGACATACATTAGAGATGAGGCTAGATTTCTTGTAGTAAACTTCCGCCACAAAATGAGCAGGACGCTGGATCCTTTTATATTTTCAAGCCAGGCAACCCAAGTTTTTTTTGCTGATGATGTAAAGAAAGAGGGTTGGAAAGTAGTACTACATAAAGAAGCCCGTGCTCGACGAGAATTTGTGGACACATCAGATGTGTTCGTCAACACCACTGTACAAGCTTCTGGTTTAGCTACTCTAGAGGATGTGCCTCCTCTACCTGCTATCCCGTCTTTAGTCGGAGCCATAGAGTTATCTGAGGAGGACAATCTCTTAGCATCAGATGGATATTGAATTATTAGTAGAAAATGTTTCCTACTTTGAAACTAGCTTTGCAGTGTTTTTCAATTCAAATACAGTTAGTGCACAACTGCATGCATATGTGCATACTCTCCATTAATGGGTTTAGGCAACTAGAAATGAAACAGACCATTACAGATTGTAGAACTTCTAATATTATAAAGCCATACTTCTTTGGTCTATTCAAGTGTATGCAGTAACTAGTTGTGGATGATCTTCATGCATGCACATGTTAGGTTGCATCCCACAATGAACTTATGGTGAACATTTGGTCACAACTATATGGCAAAACGAGGTTGTGACTACAATTTATAAACAACAAGTTCCACAGCATTTCGACTGAACTCAGACTACTACGTTTGTCTTGGAGTCAAATTTTAGTGATTTTGTAGTTGAATTCTAGTCATTCTGTAGTTGCATTCTTGTTGTTTCCTAGTTGCATTTCAGTGATTTTGTAATTGAAGTCTAGTCATTCTGCAGTTGCATTCTTGTTGTTTCCTAGTTGCATTTCAGTGAACTTCTAATTGCATTCTAGTTGACATGGCAATTGCAATACAATTGTTTTCTAGTTGCATCCCAGTCGCTTTGTAGTTGTAGTCTATTGTAGTCTAGTCGTTTGTTAGTTGTAGCCCAGAAGTTTGTTAGTTGTAGTGCAGTCGTTTGTTAGTTGCAGTGCAGTCGTTTGTTAGTTGCAGTCCAATCGTTTGTTAGTTGCAGTTCAGTCATTTGTTAATTGCAGTGCAGTCGTTTGTTAGTTGCAGTGCAGTTGTTTGTTAGTTGCAGTCCAGTCGTTTGTTAGTTGCATTTCAGTCATTTGTTAGTTGCAGTGCAGTCGTTTGTTGGTTCAGGTGTAATTGGCGCGATTGCCGTTTGACAGCGTGGAGTCCATGCAAAAAGTAGTTGTCCACGTAGAGAACTAGCGGATGTAGAATACCTTCTGTTACTTCTTCGTAACCCCACTGTTCGTTATGCAACTACTTCGCGACTAATACTGCAACTAGGTGCAAATACAGAGGGACGCAGTTGCATATTAGTTGCATGTTAGTTGAAATTCAGTTGCATAGGCCCGTAGTTGCATCACAGCGGGTTACGAAACCCCCCTTTTCCTTCTAGTGATGTCGGCATCTCCCGTATTAGCTGGAATGCTAGCTTTTGCGGCTTTAGTCTTTTTTGGTGGTTTTTCTTCCTTCCGTAAAAACCCCATGGCGGCCTTTTCCTCCAAAAGGTTGATTTCAATCCTCTCGGAGGTCTTAAAAACATACCTTAAGGTTGGTGGTACACCTAACCTTAAGGCCTCACCACGGACAAGAGTCTTTAGCTCCTTGTCCAAAATACTGTACTAGTGCTGAACAGCTTGCTGTTCAGTCACTCCATGTGTGGCAGAAATTAATCGCCTCAGTCTCGAATGCGCCTCTCGCAACGATTCTTCACTTCCACGTGCAAACATGCGAAGTGACTTCATTTTGTCAACTTGTTGTCCATGGTAGTCCCGCTGCAACTGCATGAAAAATCGTGCAGTAGGGTTGAAAGGTGGAGGATCTGTCACTGGTGTAGACGTAGTCACAGTGGCCTCAGCGCCCTCCATACTTATACTCCCTTCTTGTTTCTTTCCTTTAATAGTCAAGGGTAGCACATTTGGACCTCCTTCCCAAACATCGGCATAATTGGGGGCATAATAGTCCCGCCATGCTAAAATCTCTGTGGAATAAGCAAGTTCAAACTCCCCATAGTCTGACAATGGTGCCCCTTCAAGGCACCCAAACAATGCTCTCCATACCATGTATGGATTAAATCCTGTGTTACGTGATTTCTGAAGTTCACACCACATGGTGAACTCCCTCCGAAAATCATCCACCTCCATGGTGCCTGTGGCACCTGAAAACCGCTGCACCCCGTGGTCGGTACCTCCATATGGGGATGCCATGTCGTCCCAAGCGAAAATTGACTCAACGTGAGAAACTCGTACCCCGTGGTCTACCGCCATGACATAAAAATCTCCACCTTCATCACTTACAGTCTCTTCCACCCAATCCACTTGGTCCTCACTGGTCTCCGATATTAATTCACTGGAACTTCGCGTGCCAATGAAGGGCCGCTGGCTCCTAGGGTGAACTGGCACGACCCCAACAATGCCCAGCGGGTCGTGTAAATGGTCACTTGCAAATGGTACACCACTCCTAGTGTATCCCGTCCACCGAGGTGAATCCAGCTTTGGATTCACAAATAATATTGCCAAGCCTCGTGCTTGCCCTCACTGACGTCAGAATAAATGGTACGTGGCACCTCCCAATCCACAAAGCTCAATGTCAATGCATTCCATATGCTAGACGCCCTTTCCAACCACCAACCTTGCTCCCATTGCCAAGTGGTGTGGAATATGTACCCTTGGGCCTGAAACTCTATGAAAATCAAAGAAAACGTTGGCAACTCCACGCGCCCTGAGAAGGTATTCCTAACAACCTCTCTCCGTTGGCCTTCGTTTTGCAAAACCACCGCCACACGAGGGATGACTAGATCTGCTTCCTCCACCCTTCCTCTAGTTCTACACAATGGTGCCTCAATCGCAGGGGTTTGCAAGCGCCGTTCACGGATAATTCGCACACCACCTTGTTGAGTCCAAAATTGTATTGCCTTGGCACTAAGTATTTTGGTGCTTGGGTGCTTGAAGGGTTGCACTCCAATGCGATCCCGAGCCAATGTTGTCAACACAACTGGAAAAACACAGTCTTGGACTTGATCTTGTCTTGATGGGCTACTAGATGAGCCCACCTGCAAACTTTGAAAAGAATCCAAAATTTGTTGTAGGTCCTCCCCACTCAAGTTGATTTGAGTGCCCTTGTCTTCTGTTTCACCAAGTTGTAGTAGACTGAAGGATTTAGTAACACCCTTGCCTTTGTCCATGGTGAGACCACATGGTCCGGTTCACCATTGCAAGATCATATGTAAACACAGAAAAGAGTGAAACCCACCTTCATCATCCCAACGTTGAATCACGTGTGAAATCAATAGTAATCTCACATATATAAGTGGTGACTAGCACACATCGCCAAGTCCACCCACATAAGGATCAACTAATAACTACTAGTCCAAATCCACACTACTAATATAAACTAAGAGCAACGCTCAAAGTCTGTCATACGATCTCGGTTGAGATGCTCACAACCAACTACAACGATATCATTCTCTATCTCATGCAAATATCATGCATTCCTAAAGCGCCGCAATATCGCATCACGTTTGTCATTCCAACACTCTAATGTAACAAACGGCGTCAACTCCACAAATAATCGATGTGCTACCATGCCGAGTTGGCCTACATCGATGCACTGTGCCCATGCCAAATCCGCGCGCCATGTCTCTCAAAACTCCGGTTCGGGATGCTGTAGTCCTCGTGCTGGTAGACGCTCTTGGATGAACTTAAGCAATGCTACAATGAAATCCGCCTTTTGCAACCATTGTTCAGGATCAGACAGTGGGCGCTGCTCTGATTGGGCAACCGCCTGTGCCCTGGTAGTCACCATAAGTAGGCTAATGCCTCGGTCATCTACCAGTGATTGGAGACACAACAACCATGCACCTCTATTCCGGCAAATCACGACAAAGGTACGTCTAGGAATCACAACATGTGTGATAACAAATCCTCCCTATAGACCTCCAATCCCCATTGGTCACCTAATGACCGGAATTGGAGTCTAAAAATGTTTAGGGTTTTAAATTAGGTTTTCAAGGTGAAAGACTAAAATCAACCCCTCAAAACCTCTAAGGGAATCCTAAAATCCTAGAAGCACTCCTAAGATCACCCAAACACTCTTATAACCTCAAGGGAATGCAATTCCGAAGTAAAATTTGTGTTTGGGGGTCTCTAGGTAGGTTTTTCAACCACAACTAGGGTGCTGAATTTCTAGGGTTTAGGTGAACATGTACAACAATTGCACCTTGAAGTCCCCTAAACACACATACAATCACAAACTTGAAAAGAAAAGAAAAGTTGTCCTATTTTTTTTTTTTTTAGAAATTTTGTGTCTTGAGCAGGCAGCCAAACCTGGATGACCGGCTGAACCGGTCACCAAACCTTGAATGAACGGTGATAGCAGGTCACCGTACTTCGGTTCCTGATCATAGAATCGCTGTCCCTCCCTTGCTCCTCCTGTCGATTTGTTCTTCCGACGTTGCAGCAGTGAGACTCCAACGATGAGCTCCGCGTCCAGCGATTACTCCTAAACTCGCCAAATGCAATCGCCATGTAGTTGGTTTTTGAGCTTCGAGCCTGGACCTTCGAGCTGGTTTCTGAAGCTGAACCTCCGAGGCGAGGCGTAGCAGAAATGTAGACACGATCAGCAGAAGGGCTCAACACAGCAATACCGCGGCAAGTCAGGAAAGGGCAAGATACGTGGGTCTTTTTGAAACCAAAGATGCTAATTCAGCAACACTGCTTCTCGCACTGTTGCAGAGTATCAAAGCAACACCGTATTTGGAACGTAGCGCTTTCCCTTGACTTTGTTGTCACTGCGGTGCTTTTCTTCCGCTCAACCTAAACCCTAAACTCAAGCTCGATCAACATCATCAATCGTAACAGCACTTCGCTGCAGCTCTCATCAATATACAGAAAGATCGCAAATGAGATGCGTCGAACAAGAATGTGAGGGTGAACTCCACGGTACTTTGCTGCTGGTGAGGTTTGTGTTGAATGTTGCCTTGCCACCAGCGATGCCCAAATCCTCTTGCTGTCTGTTACCAGGTTTCCCTCTACCGTCAAAGCCAGCATAGTAGTTTGACCGCAACAACGTTGACTGGTTTCGGTGACAGGAGAAGATCGAACCGAGAGAGACGAAGTCACGACATCACCAAGGGTCTTTTGAAATTGTCATGGATCTGCACAGAAGCTTGCTTACATGCCTAGATCGGGAATTCTACTGCAACAATGTCGACAGACCGGAGACTCGAGCTCGACTAGTTGGAACAATCGAGAGAGCTTTAGATGGAAAATTGACACTACTAGAAAAAACAGTGCCCGAACTAACAAAAAATGAACACAGAAGTGTTGATTTGTAGTGTTCAAGTGGACGTATTAATCTGGGTACTTTTCGACATTAAATTGTTGATTTTTGAGCACAAAAGAATTAGAATATTGAAAGAAAATGCGAACTCCTCCGCACTGTCTTGTTGATTTCTGAATATGAGAGTGTTAATTTCTGTGTTGATTTGGGCATCCAATTCTATGTGGGTTTCGTGCACGGTGCTGTATAATTTGTGCAGTCGGAAGTCAAAGCAACTTAGTGCAATTGGAAGTCACAGCATTTACAAATCCTTGTATTCGACATTGATTTTTCAAAATTTGGGCAAACCCTCATCATCTCTTCAAGAAAATACACAATATCTGTAGTTCTATCATTCGGTTCTTCGAATGTCCTTTGCTGTCTTTTACAGTACACTCCTTCTATTATCACTACCGGCATAGATCTGAGTAGACGGTCATTCATACACATTGAAATTTCCTCCCTAACCTACACTGTACTCATTTCCGGTTTCTCTCCATCCGAACAAGTCTTTTCACTGCGTCGAACTCCTGAAACCCGGATTTCAGAAATCACAGTCTTCCAGTGTCGTTGTGTCTCTTTCCACTAGACTACGAGTCATTGCTTCAAAAAATCTCATTTGATCAAGTGCTCCTATGTGGCACGGGTTCATACATAGCATCGTCGTCAAGGTCATCGTCCTCTGCCACTTCTCCGACAATCATTTCGAAGGCTTCCTCAGATAGAAAAGTTTCTGAATGATTCCTTTCACCGTTGCTTTCCACTAAATCATCTTGACGTCCGCCATGGTTCACTGACTCTGTCTCCGACCACTGACCATCGTCTTCTTCAGTATTTGGTGTCACCGAGGAGTCCACAACGCTAAATTCCCTCTTCATTTCTTCGCCAATGAATTGTCTGCAGTTTTACAACGCTGTGAACATTACACTTCCCTCGAACACATGTAAGCAGCCATTTTGGTTCTTAGACAAGCATCACTCTCTATCATTACTGTCTACCGTTGTTCTTTTCCTAAAAATTCTATCCAATTCTTTAAACTGGACTAACTTTGGTATTTCAGTTTTCAAATTTCTTGAGCACAAATTAGGTAAAGCATTCTGCATTCTTGCTCTCATATTATAATCAAGAATTTAAAAATTTCTACAACGTCAGAAACGAAGCTTTCAACACACTTTCATTCCAGATCGTCTGTTTCCGAAACAAAAAATGACAACTGTGTCGACGGAATTACAAAGGCAATACTCAAAAAACAAAGTAATTTTTCCAAATTCATACCCATTGACGGCAGAATTTCCCTCCCCATCCATTGCCGACAAAGCAAGTTCTCTGCAAAATGTATCAGCACTGAAGCCACTTCAGACAAAGGAAAATAAGCACTACGAGAAATTACTGACATTGAATCGGACGAAAACAACTTCGTAGCATTCACGACATTCCCTTCTCAAGATGACACTAGTATGCAGACTAATCGTAATCAACATCATTGATGGACACCAAAATATACTGGTGACCTTGATCAGCAGTTGCCAATGACCGAGTAAAACTACGCAGGACACATGCAAAAATTTGCGAACAGCAACAAACCATGTTTGCCACGGTTTGCAATACTGGCTTTCCTATCCATGGAAACGTTTCTGTGAAAAACCACCTCGAATATCTTGGACGTGGGCTGCTGAAAACGTCCCCAAAAACTTTTGTGCGACTGCTGCGGCACTCAGACAATTATTGTCTGATTACTACAAGTGAGCTTCGACTTCCACAGACTGTCACCCACAAATGCAAGCTCCAGCACCTTACCTAACACAACGATGTTGTTACATACAAACATGACTATTACTTGTACCCATCCCACTTTCACAAATTCAGTTTCATGTACAGCTTTCAAACATCCTCTCATTATCTACAATTTCAATTTAATTTACTAATTCCGACTTCACAGTTTAGCCTGTCCTGTCTTTGCTGTCCAGTCAGTCCACACTTCACCTTAAATGAACTACACCACTCCGAAAGGACTGGCCATATAAATCAGAAATTTATTGTACACTTTGTGAGCCCTCAAGTTAGCACTTGAAGCTCTGGATTTATTTTTCGCGATTTATTGATAGTTTTTAGTGTTAATTCACGCAAAATAGCATGAATTAGTAGTTGAGAGGAGTTTGGTAGAAGTCCCTACCAGATTAGTAAGGAACCTTCCTAAATTCATGGAAAGCACAAAATACTATGCTTTTCTATGTTTATGTCTTAAGTTCAGTGTCTTAGAGTCCATATTAACGTATTAGAGAGATGGGAGGAAGTGAGAGTTAGCCAGTTCTAGTGTCTTGTCCATGTAACACTTGACATGTGAATACATGTGACATCCTGGCTAAAGTGCAAGAGTCTATATCAAGGTTTAGAAGTATCTCGATCCAATTCATGTAGAATATGGATTAGTTACATGAAGACCTATAAATGTTGAAGAATATGAATCAGAATGCAAAGTAGAAGAAAGGCGAGGTGATTGGAGCTTATAGAAAGGTGCTTTTAGGGTAAAAGCATGCCAAGAGATCAATAGCGGAGCTAATCATTCACAACAACCCCGGTACCAGAATAATTTCCCCCCCGGGAGGAAATTATTAAGGAATTGCTAAAATTAGCATCCTTATTGGAGGTTTGGTTTTGCCCTTGACCTTTGGACACTTCCCAAAAGATTGCCCAAAAGTTTCGGGATTTTACAAAACTCCACGATGACTCCATGGGAAGTCAACCGCCTTTGAAACTGATGGTAATTTCTTAGAAATTACCCAGAGTGCGGTAAAATCTCACTAAAAATTAGATTAGAGTTTTATGTATTAAATGAGCGACTTGTCAAGTTTGAAGACTTTCTGATAGTCAGAAGTACCCGAATCGGCATCAACATCAAATTTAACAAGAATTTACAACACGACGGCGAGTTGACCGGCGAGCCAGGAGTTAGCGGTGTCCGAATGTCGCAAACAAGGAATGTTTTCTTACTACCACAGACCTTCCAAGCAACCCTAGCTAGTTAGTTTTCTCGGAAAACTCAAATTCCATTAGTTGGGATTTTGACTTTTCTCTAGAATTACCGTTAGTGGTTTTTACAAATATTTACAGCCTGGAAGAAGGGGGTAGGGGGTCCCCTAGACTAATTGGGGTCTTCTGAACGCGATGGCGCAATTGGTTTTCAAATTGGAGTTTTTCCCTAAGAGATAGATAGGGTCAGCTCTTAGTTTGACTTTTTTAGAGTAATTTGTAGTAATTCGAGGTTAATTAACAAAATATCTTGGTAAAAATCGAAGATTGGATTTAGTTAAGATGTCAAATCTTTCCTTTAAAAGCCAATTTAGATTAAACTAAGAATATTTGGATTTGACCTAGGATTAAATTGCAAAATATCTAGATTAGTTAGGGTTATTTTCATAAAATCTTTGGGGACAATCAAGGATTTGATTTAGGCAAGATTTCAAGGCTAATTAAAGCCTCCAAGGAACTTGTTTGAGGACCTTCCTTCCTATTAAACAAAGATTATTTGCAAAATATCTCGTAGTAGTTTAGAATTTAGTTAGGTAGTTAGTTAAACGTTTTTTAACCGACAACTTACTGGGGAGGGCTTGGCTCGAGTATAAAAGGCCTCCCCTCGAGGTTGTCGGTACCCTCATTCTTATACCCTCACTCTCATTTTCTTGGTACTGACACGTTGTCAGACCAAACCTTATTTTCATTTCCTTATTATTGCTCCGCTGTGCTACTAACACGTTGTTGGAGCACTTTTAAGCCAAAAATTGGCTAATTCCTTCTAAATTCTTTGCACTCTTCACTAATTCTCTTGTGTTTTGAAGGACTAGAGGGTCCCTTCAAAACATATTGCTTTCCTTTTGAATTTGGAGGTTGAAAGCCCCAAAACTTTGATTCTTTGCTTAAGATTATTTGAATACTAATCCATTGTAGCACGTGAACGCATTTGGTACTAAATACTTAAAGCGGCGAGGCTTGACCTTGCCAAAAGTATTTTAGACTAATTTCCTACTCAAAGTTCGTTGTATAACGGAATTTGAGGTTTAATTGCTAATGTTCGGTTAACACTTTCATGTGTACCTCCTTTAGCAGTTAATTGATTGACTTTGACTTGAAGTTTCGGAAGATTCGTTTCTAATGTTCGGTTAAACACTTTCATGTGTACCTCCTTTAGAATCTAACTTTCGAAATACTTAAATTGGCTTAAGAAGCTCCGTTTGTCCTGGGGTTGCTCCCGCACGGCGAAGCTTTGACTTTTTGAAACCTGGAAACGGATACTTGAAACTTAAGATTTACTTGAATCGCTCCGTTTGTCCTGGGGTTGCCCCCGTACGGCGAAGCTTTGGCCCTTAAAAGTTAAAATTTGCCATTTGAAACTTAGATTTACCTCATACGGCGAACCGTTGAATTGGAATCACAAAATAAGATTCTTTTGAACCTTATTTAAAGTCCAAAACTCGTTGATTAATTTCTCTTTTGTTTGGCGCACGTAATTGGAGGTATTTGGCTTCCACACTTACCATTTATTGCTTTGATTTTGATAAGTTATTAGATTTCACAATTGTCATAGAGATTCATAAAATTCCTTCATCTTTATTGTCAATTCTTTCTTTGCATCGAAACTAGAATGCTAACTTTCCATTGATTTTTAAGGTGTGTTTGATTAAGAGAAAGTATCTCAGAAATTATTCAAATTAAGATTTAATCAATACCAGTCTTTCTTTTGATTTAATTTCGGAAAAATTCAGTTCAGTTGGACAGTATACAGGTCGGCAAGAGCTGATAACCCGACCGTAAGGAACGACCAGTAACCAAGACCGGGAACTCCGGGAACTTCCTGAAACCGCCCAACAAGGAGCTGGACCGGCAGAAGCAAATCGACGGGACCAAGACAAGCTGACTGGGAACCAGAGGAGCTGGACCGGCAGAGCAAATCGACGGGACCAAGACGAGCTGACCGGGGACAAGACGAGCTGACCGGGGACCAGACGAGCTGACTGGGAAACCAGACGAGCTGAACGGGATAGCGATAGCAAGGAAGGCTTGGCAGTCGAAACCTTGGGGGGGGGGGTCTGGAGAAAATTCTGTCCATTCAAGGGAACTCTCGGGTCTGTCCAGGACGGTCCAGGGTTGTGTTGGAGTTTGAGAACTCAAGGGAAGCCCAAACCTTGGAAATTTCAAAACTCACAATCGTGGTAAGATCATCATAGACAAAAAACTTAATTCTAAAAGCATAGGCGGTTGTTGCCACGCTACCAATTTTTTTGCAAATTTTGGAAAATTTGAACACTAAGGATTTTGAACTAACATCCGCCTTGGTTCTTGAACCTCTCAAATTCTCTCTCCGCCATCGCCAAGAATTCAAACAACAACAACATCATAAGAAGTGGAAGAAAGCGAGATCATAAGAAGGTTAACAAGGAAGGACAAAGAATAAAGGAGTTAAGGTTAGTATCTTACTATTGTATTTTGGAATTGTTTTTATTATTCTATTCTTTTCGTTAGTATCTTACTATTGAAATTTGGATTGTTTTGATTATTCTATTCTTTTCGTTAGCATCTTACTATTTACGTTAGATTGTTTGGATTGCAAAATTCCTTTTACTATTCATCGATAGATTTGTTTTGATTATTTTAGCTTATTTTATTAGATTACTATTCATTCGGTTGATTTTAGTTATTAATTAGGATTCCAAAGACAAATTAGTTGTTGTTTTGTTGTTTGAGTTTTGTTTTATTAGGCCTAATAAGCCAAATAGATACAAACAAACACCAACTAATATCTTGGAATATTTAACAAAATAACTATTAAACAATTGGCAATCGAATAAACTACTATTCATTGAAAACTTGGGAAAAATGAATTAAATTTATTATTAATTTCCTAAAATCAAAGGATTAGTTTTAAATTGCCAAAACTAACAAACTTGGACTTTTTAGATAGGTTTAGAAACAATAATACTAAGATTTCTTCCAAATACATGAAAGGCAATGGAGAATTTCGAGGAGACGATTATGATGGTGTTTTGCGAAGATGGGACGATCGACATTCTCGATACTGAGGTATGAATTTCCAAACTTTTCTTTTGTTTTCTCTTTTGCTTTCATTCTTTAAAAATTAGATTAGAAAACTAAAATTAACAAAATTAGAAATCCGATAGCTAGTTAAAATTTAAAATAATTGGAAAACCTTAAAAAACTTAAATCGTGAAAGTAATAATTAGATTAACTTTGAGTGAATTTGGAAACCGAAATAGTAATTTCATCCAAAGGAATTTCAAAAGAAATCTAATATAATTTAAGAATCTAGGAAATATTAGAATAATTGGGGAGATTAAACCCTAATTTATCCCTTAAATTCTACATAAAACTTATTTGAAACCGAATTCCATCCAACTAAGGGGAATTTTCATTCATTCATAAGTTTTTACCTAGAAGTCCAAAATTCTTACTTTTACCATTATAAGAAGTAATTTATCACTTTACCCATAAAAAACCATAAAACTATAGAAAATCACTAAATTTAGAATAATAACTTAGAATTAGGCTTAATTAAAGAACAATTAGGGATATTCTCAAGGAACAACTAGGGGATCTTTGGAAACCATAATCTTTTAGAGAATCTTTTGAAGATTCCAAATCCACCTTTTACTTTTAAAATTACTTTAATTTGAAAAGATAAAAGTGTGGATGAAGATTTGACCTAAATTTGGATGAAAATTCCGAAAATAGGTTAAAATTAGGTTTTTCTCAAAATTCCATTAGTTAACTTAATCAACCTTTTAACTCTGAAATTTAGATTTATTTCACATTATTTTGCTATTTTTAGTTGACGGATGAAGTTTTTAGGATAGAATTAGGGCCGGATTTCATCCACGCATAACGTTTGCTAGGAATATCAGAATCCAGCTTGCTTTACCATTTCGGAAAGGGCAAATTGTATTCTTTGATTTACATTAGGTAGAATTTTAGTTAGCTAGAAGTTTAATCGCATTTAATCAACCTTTAACAACCTTTATTTCTTAACTATTAGTGTGTTTTGAAGCATTTAAATTAGGTAAAATCAACATAACAAAGTGTCCATTGCTTGGAAGGCCAAAAAACACTACGTTTTATTTCATCCCCTAGAAATTACTTTTCATGCCGCTAGAATCCGTGTGCACGTTTTACCTCTAAAGGGGGGAGATTAAAACACTCACACACTTCCATTTCAGGTTTCACTCTGTCACAACACATTTTTATAATCATGTTACACCTACTGCATTGATTCAACCTATACAAATGATCTCTCGAAAATCATATCTTGCATAGTAAAATTCTTTTTTTTTCCTTATTTCGTCATTTCCTGTCCTACCTCCCACGTAAGCGAAATAAACATTTACAAATGCTACATACGTACCTGTGCTTCTTGTAGCCATTTTACACTGATCCTGGTAGATTAAGACAAGCAACCCCTACACAAATAAAAACATTTACAATGCAATGAAAGAAAGAACAACACCTGTGCCCCACAATCAACCACATAAATCACTCATGCAAAAAAAAAAATTGTTCGTCTGTAATCACTTACAGACATAGTCTTCCTTGTTCTGATGGTAAGTACTCTACACACTTAGAGGTTTCTACCGTGAATTTTCATTCTCCTCTGCATTGCATTCATTACCATATGCTTATTTTCCCTCCATTCAGTAAAACAACTTCAAGCAAATCTTCTCCTATGCTCATGAGTATAGACTCTGCAACTCTTGAAAATGAGAAAACTACTTTCACTGTCTTCATTGAAAGAAAATTAAATTGTTTCGTCCGGGACTTCTTGTAATGCTATTTATTTGTCCCAATGTGCACTCACACATGACTCCATACCTCGTCCCTCGAATTTATCGTGAACAAATCCTCCCTCAAATTCAAGAAACAAATACTTCGTTTCCCCCCCAAATTAATCATGTGTTCTAACATTTTCTTTCTCTGTAACAGCACTTGCAATTACAGTCCCCCAAAACATTGTTACTGAAATTAGCGTAGGCTTCCATTAGTATGCCTTCTTACCGATGAAAAAAATTTCTAGCTGCCTTGTTACCTCCTGTTATACAATCTCTCCGAATTACTTCATGCTTCAATTACAGACACGGTATTAATTTTGATGATGTTCTCACCCTCCTCCACAATTTGCAGCAAAGCATCCACACACATCTCCAAAACATTCTCACTGGCACTTTCACATGGCTTCAATTACGATTGTCAAAGCTCCTTACGACATTCATGGTGCCATTCCTTAAACTATGAAAGACTGTACCTGATCCTCAAAGCCTGAGGATTATTCACGTCATCACTGTTTGTATTCTTCAACAGATCCAACTCACATACAATACCCACATGTGAAAACTTTTTAAAAACTGTTGTACACTACAATCACGTCCCAAACATACGATGTTCTTCAACTACTAGAACCACTACAATAAATCATAAAAAATGATTTATAACTATACAATTATCTTTCAAAAAGATTGAAGAGCCCCAAATATTGCGGAGTTGCTCATGCACATGCACACATAAGAGTTGCTGCAGTACTAACTTTTAAAGCCGAGTGCTGCAGAAAAAGGGAGCCAGGCAGAAATTAAAATCCACTGTCGTCCAAATCCGTTTCTTCACTTACTTGACAACCCAAAGTACATACAATTGTCAAAACGATTTAGCACGAAATTCATGTCTTCGCGTCCATTCCGAAATTCAGCTCCTACTGCATAACTACATTGTGCACTACCAATATTTTATCGACAAAAATTCTGCAATTACATGCACTAACATTGGACCAAACCTTACCCCTCGGTTAAAAAAAAGATGTCATTCTCCTATCAGAATGCACTACTGAATTCACTCTAGAAAAAACTTCTCATGACTACACCCATCTTAAAAAAGGTACATGCATTTACGTACTACAATTTCCACAACTTTTAATTTCTGTCCAATACTACTCAATGTTTTCCTCCATCCCCTAATTTTTTGCCTTTCTCCTAAATTTCTAGTACTGCCTACGGGACGCATGGCTGTCACTTCTACATGGCAGAATTGAATTACATCTTCGTTTCCTACATTTACTAATGCAGCACTGCATTGAACCATGGCTACTTTCCAATTGTAATATTCAATGCCCATTTTATCACGCATTTCAAAATTTTAAAAACTATATGCCGACAGTGATTTCTCACAGCAGCACGAGAAGAAAATTATTTTATTTTTCCGCTCTTCCTTTGCAATGACGCTATCTGGTTTTTCTTCAAGGACGACAAGAAAAAACTGAATACAAGTTCACTTTGCAACACATTGAACTTCTCAGTTCGAATTCAATGCTTTTGTTCAAGGAAGCCTTTACCTATATCCACACTATTTTTCTTCATGCTAGTCTTGTCACTCGAAACTTTTCCAAAATGACAGTGACTTGCCACATCTTCGAGAAATTCAGCTTAATTCACAGTTTTCAAATCATAAGACAATGCAACTCAAGGATTTCATAAGATATGCGGTCACCTCATAAGCTTTCGCTCTACAGATAACTTCTTGCCGGATCTCCAAGGATTTGCAATTAATTGACATCAAATTTTATGATTGGAAATCAATCACGTAATAATGCAAATCTGATATGTACTGTCACGTCGTCTCCACTACGGTCTCTTTGTTTCCCTCGGTTCATGAAACAATTAATGCATCACCTATATAACTTCGACAACAAAGTGCGACTTCCTTTTGTTCATCTTCCTCCAACTTCACGTGCATTGCTGACGTTCTTCTACTGCCTCTCAGTTTCTCACGTTCTCCTGCGGCCTTTCCGTATTCACAGCATCGGTGTGACGGTGTCCATGGACGCTTCCAGTAGCGCTGCAGACATTTCATTCCAGATTACCATGAAGAAGTCTTCATACAAGGCGCTGGTTCGTTTCCTTGCACTACCTTACATGATGTTCGACACATTTGTACCCTTCATTTCGTTTGTCCGCTTGCACTCACGACTTTTTTTTTTTTTTTTTCAGACTGTCCTTGCACACTTCGTCGAAGCACATGGCGACAAGTTCAAGTCCATCGTGCACTTAGGATACGCACTAACCGAACCCCGCTGGCCAGTGCACGTCCATGTGTACATGATGAAAACATACCCACACGTTTCGTTTGGAGGAGGGTGGAAGAAGTTCGCACGCTCCTACGGCATTGAAGAAGGGGACCGCGTGAAGTTCGTATTGCTCGAAAACTCAAGCTTCCGCGTATTCGTCGTTGAAGAAAGCGACGACCACCTTTGACAGAGAACTTCCGAAGAAATCTTTGACACTCACAGGAACGAAACGCCACTTCATCCAAGCTGCTGTCCTCTACAAATTACTGCTGGAGTCCATGCCAACTCTGCTGGTTTTTACTGCAAGTGAGTGCTATTTACATAGTCCACTAACATAAAAATTTTGAACAGTACCGTAAACATACAGAACAGACCCAGATAGTATACATATTGTAGAAAGTGCAAAGGACTTGACGAATTCATGCTCATTACGTTGTCCATTTTGATTGTCTACTTTAGTGTTGACGACGAGCACTACCGTCTAAGGACTTACTCGGTCCTCATTTTCTAGCATTCCCTCTGTAATTTCTCGTTCGCTTGCATTGGCAATTGATGTTCAGTCTTACCACAGGTCTCTTTTACATCTATTGCTTCGTGCATCAACTACTCATTGTGACTAGAAACCAATGTTATTGTCATCTACATGTTTTACGTATGCAGCTACACTCCACTGAGTCCAAAACCTTTATGTTAACAATGATTCTGTAGCTTTCACTCACAGAATAGTATAGACATTGTTACCCTTTCTTAAAAATTTATTATGCAACTTTGGAATTAACACTTACGACAAAGCAGTCGACTGCAAACCAAAGCCTGCATTACTAAAAAGACATAATTCTAAAGGCAACGTCTACACTGACCTCCTGTACTTATGCAACATCAGCCGCTGCAGAATCATTTTCATCCGATGTAGTCGCACTGCTCTGAACACATCATTCGAAGTTGGGCCCCTTGCTTTCTATTTGAATTCCATGTCTGCTCTCTTTCTTGCTTCCTTCAGACTGCACTACTGTTTAAAAGTAAGAGGTATTAGAAAAACTGCAATCATTGGTTCCCCTTGGAAAAGAATGACAACAAGTTAGTGAAAACATTTGGTAAAACAGCTCTACACACTGTCATTGTCGAAAAAATTGTAAAAAATACTACACTGTTTTATAAAGTGACTCTCATTACAAGAGCATCCAACCTGAACTTTGCTTTCAATAACCCACAGTAGCAGCTCGATTTTTTTAAACATTCTCTACTACAGTAAGTAATTCGTATTGACGAAAATCAATGCCTAATCACCATTCATGTACTCCGAATCCCACATGCTCACCCTTTCTTACATGCAATGCCAATTCTGTTGCTAAAAACTACTTGCATGTGCATGGACTCCATTGAGCAATTCATTTTATTTTTTCTAAAATACGTATTGCTGAGGAGTACTTAACATACAGAAACAGTCATTTATCATTGTGCAACACAGTTTCGAAAATGAGCAATGCAGAAACTTAGATACAATTATGGAACTAGGCTTACCACATAAAACTTTCAGAGTAAGTGGCGCTTTCCATAATTGTCATTCGTGAAGCATGTAGTAGTTCCCCACCTCCTAATACCATTTCTACTCTCATCAGCTGCTTCAACTGTACCTGAACCGTCTGTAGAACATATCATACTGACCAAAAGAAAACCCCATGAACAACTCATTTCCGGAAGAAATTGAGCGTTCACTTCCTTCGTCATGAAGATGCACAGCAGCGGCAAGATGTGCATTCATATCCACATACAACCCTACAGAGGTAGACTTCACAAAATCCATTAAAAAACTTCGAAAGCAACTTGTACGAGAATTAACATTGTACAGTGTATGACATGTTCTGCCCTGTTTGCATGACTTTGACGAGGTCTATACAAAGTTTAATGTAATACAACTGACATAACCAGAAAGCACAATATCCTAGCCAAAAAAAAACTACTTAGTAATCAATTCATTTTCAACATTCAGCAGAAGATACAGATGCAGTACGTTCTCCTCACGTTAAATGTCAAGGTCACTATGCCAAAAAACAATTCAAACTACGTATGCGCCCTCTGCTGCGTACCTTGCTGTATCAGAACCAAATATTTATTAGCCTTTTCGAATGGAGGTGGTTCACACTTCATGATCATCATGCAGGTCAATTGAACTGAAGTACCCACTTCCAGCAACATCGGACCACAAACAAAGGGTACGCAGTAACGAAGGCCAAACGGACTACACAAACCACCTGCATGAGAAACTCCGAGGTTCTTGAATGCCATGTCCGGCTGACCTAATGCGTACACAAGCCCACAACGCTGTCAACTAAACTAAATCAAGACGTTAAAAAACTCAATATCCTATTATTAAAAAACCATGTCGGTTTAGTGAACTTCGGGAACTTCAAATTCAAAAATAAGAACACGTCAATCTACTTCTTCAAACTATGAGTTCAATTTCAACTTACATCAAGTGCATCCAAGAACAACTAACCAACTCCACTGACAAATCCAGCCCACGGACAATAAGGACAACTAGCGAGTATGATGTATGAAACAGAGGAAGTTCAACGGTTCCAAAAACAAGAAACAACTAATTACTTGATCACAATTGACCTGCAACTCATTGACTTTGATGTTCATATGTTGGAAGCGGTCATTCATTACCACATTTTCAGTATTACGCATTATGTTCATGTCAATTCCGTAGTAAACTCAGACTGGACATATTCAGATGGAGTTCCAAGTTCGCTTTGACTGAGAACATGCTAGGACGGGCCTCTTCTCATGCATTCCCAACAATTGACAATTTCACTACACCTATGTATGGAATAAGTTTCTTTTTAAAAAAGAGGAGCATAGTAAAATAACAAAGAGCAAGTCGAAAACGTGGAAGCTGCCGAGGGACCTCACCCTTCAAGCGCCGTATGCCAATCCTCTTATAACAAGATGATATTGAACAACAAATGAGGGATCGAATACAGAATTACAATGCTCGTTCGAATGCATAGAATAACAGATTACACTGCAGACAACAACAACTTCGACAGAATAGCACTACGGTGCCGCTCAATTTGAAAAAAATAAAATAAAATAAAATATTTCAAAGAACAACAGGGAAAGGGCCGTCACTCTTACATGCTCTAGTTATGCTTCAAAATTATGATACTCAATCCCATGTCTGCAAGACAAACGCATTTTATTGTCAATGCCATGGAGAATACTAATGGCATTTCATTATCCGGCCTCAGCTTATATACTCTATACACCGCGTTTGAACTTCTCATTTTCTCCTGTAATATATCGTATATGTAGAACCTCTTCTTCATAAATGGCAGCAGTGCACTACACTACTCCAGAATCAACGACACCAATATTAACTCCACATTGAAGAATTTCATTACTAGTACCCATACATGTTTATCTACAAATCAACACTAAGAGTAGCAGCGTAACGAACTGAAGAGTGCCACAAAAACACACAGTCGTTCCTTGAATTTCTCTTTTCAACCTTTTCTTCTTCAGTTCTCATACACTCTCTAGTTCCCACAATGGAACTGGTACAGACCGATGTAATGCTAAAACAAACCAATTGAAAACAAGTGCTTAAAAAATCAATTTCCTACTTCATGATAAGCATCTACATATGAAGCACACATGGTTTCAGTGGAGAAAAATAAAAATTAACACAGACAACAGGTTAGCAGTCATATAGCACATACTGACTGATAACTTTCAAAGTACTAAGTGCTAAACGGCATAAACACTATGGTTTTTATCTAAAACGTTCTTCTGCCACAGCTTAAATATCTCTTTACTGTTTATATGATGTTCAACACGACGCAGTTACAAATCCCTTCATTTCTACATAGACTTGCAAGGCAAATCCTCATTCACAGATACCCCAATTAAAATACTGACAACTAGAATATGTACCTGCAGGTCGAAATCTTTGGAAGTTGAAGTTCTCGGTCTTCCAAGTTTCATGTGAAACAAAGTCCTCCGTCCACAATGACACTGTTTCACCATCCATTTGTTTCTTTCAGACAACGCAATTAGAAAATAACAAAACACAACAAGGCACTTCTACATTATACTATTGACACTACACAAACGGTGTCAGCTCAGGAACTCATGCTTCCAAGTCAAACCTTTTTCTGCGAAAGAATCGCAATGCCTGCAGTGCTTCCAACGGAGTGTTGTATGCAACACTGCGAATCCGAAGTCCTGTATCTCATAGATGTAAGCGCTGTGGAGCCGTAAAAATGGCCAAAAGCAATGAAACATTGAAAATGCACATATCAATACTAATTCATGCAATTCAAAGCGTTGAATGCAAATTATTTCTAAAGTAAAAAAAAAACTTAATAAGAAGGACAAACCCATGTTGGACAATATCCTCAATAAACAAGCACTCACTAGCTACGAAGAACGTAATAATCACTCTAGATCTCAATGAAGCATGGCACTGTACATTATGGTCACATCTACCTCTGAGTTCTTGGTTTCCACCCGCGCCGATTTCATCAGATTCAACCGTTTACAGACATCCATTTGCAGGGACAGAAGTAGCGCATTCCTCGAAGTGTCTAAATGCAGGATTTGTTACCTGCATTACTAGTGTACATTACAAGAAGTGAGATTCAACACAATCCACCAGTTCAACATGCTTGCTATGTTTATCTTTGTGTTTGCCACATAAGTACAAAATTCTCCAATCCGACTTGGATTGGACTCATTTCTAACAAGCAAATTCATTTTATTACCTGTCAAGAAAACATACCAAAGCCAAAGGTAGCTAAACGTAATAATAAAGCCACTGTGCTCTCTCTAACCAAACCTCCACTGGAGTGTTGTCTATGACGCATAAGGTACCCTTCTTCCCACCTGACACCATACACTCTTTTATATTTTAGAGGTCTTCACTTGAGTAATCCGAAGCCCTGCCAACAGAATAGTATATCAGACACAACAATGTCAAATTACTTAAATTTTAAAAAAATGAAATGGAGAATTGTTGTACGGTGCTAGAGGACATTCCATAGACACTGTTCGTCTCTTCCTTCACTAAGAGAACAAAATCTAAATAGGAAGGAAAAATGCATACTGAAGATGCTTTAATAACCTATCACACTTCTTTGGACTTCCGTCTGTGATTGGCAGTGGATCCCTTTGTACACTGCAACTTCATTGTGAATCAATAATCGAAAGTGACGATAAGCACATTTGCAAACTAGAAAGCACATTTGCAAACTAGAATGCACGTACGTCGTCCCAAAAAAAAAAATCCCTTAAAACACAATGAAAAAGCTATAGACAAACTTCCATTTACAAACATCAACATTGGTTTGTACATTTCATAATTCAAAACATCGTCTCCAACAGTGAATATGAAAGGAATAAGGCTGGAGTGCGGTAGACAGTGCGCATCTTCAAAATGTCATGCTGTCACTTCCACCTTTCGAAAGAGAGAATCAATGAGCAACAACTGTAGAAGTCTCCGTCTTCAAACATCATCCATAGAAACCTTGGGAAAAAACTAACTTCGGGGAGTGTCAACATTACCGCGCACTCTGACCACATTCTCTGAAGGTATGGAAGCTATGCCTTTCTGTCAATTATGACTACCATCTTCACCTGCAAAATGGATTTGTAGGTGCCTAAAATACAGAAAACATGGACATCGTATACTCAAACACTTAAAAAATGTTTGAGAAAACATGACTGCAGAAAACCAACAAACAATAATCAACTTGCAATTGCACACGCATGAAAAAATGAAAATGGCAATAAGGATATACGTATACCGTTTTTTTCCGGGACATTTGTGCACAAAGCCTGCGGAATAATATACATAAAGACGTTTTTTATTATAGAATTTCAGATATTTCCATGAATACCAAGTATATATTCACAGACCTTCAGAACTGTCTTCGGCTAAGTTCAAAACAGAACAATAGTAATTTTGTCAGTGCTTACAGAACTAATTTCCAGTGATGTACCCCACACCTAAAAATCCATAGGAATCCTCACTTCTTGAAAAGCGGGATTGCTTGACGATGAAAACACTTACACACACTTACTACTACATTTAGAGCACAATCAGTATTGCACTCGGAGACGCACTTGCCATATTAGAAAAAAGAACCAGCGATATGTACAACTTCCATGAAACATAACACAACGTGACATTCATAATCTGCACTCTAGAACTCAGTAGAACAATTCAAATGACTTTGCGTGCCCTCCACAAATAATACGCTCGATGAAGACGAGCCGGCTTTGAAAACACGACATCAGTTTGCGGATGCTGAATCAATTCGCCACCGAAAAGAAATTGCACCTTTCCTGCAATATAAAAGTGTCAGTCTCTTTTTTCTACTTCAACTGCATCAGTTACATTGTATCCCTGAGTCGCCTTTCCGTGGACTCGTGTACGCCTAGCACTCCTTGTTGTTGTTGTTTTTTCCAACAAATACGTGCCCTGAAAGCAAAGCATCATCCGTCCTTAAAGCAAAAACTTCTGCATGACGACTACACACAGGAACATATGAAGTAATCGTCTGAAACTGAAAGACATTTTGAAAATTGGACGGTGATTGCATTTGTGGATGCTGTTTCGGCTATTACCTCACCGACTTCACGGTCATCACGTGAAGAATTCCAAGATTCATAAGGCAATACTGGACGAGATGAAGAAGCCACTGCATTATTTCCTTGCATGCTTCGAATCTGTGCTTCCAATGTGGCGATGTAATCATCTTTAGATGTAAAATTTCTGGTGTGAACAGACGATGCTTCTCTTGTTTGTGTGCGATTCCGGTGTGGGTCGGGTTCATCTACATTTCCCTGCATTCTGTCGTTCTTAATTATAGTACATACATATGTATGTAAATGACAACAAACACACTTATTCAATAACAACTACGATAAAAATGCATTATTTACCTGCAAGGAAAGCGTCTGCAATGTTCTCCTCCTCTCTGTGTCACCTTCTTTGTCACTGTAATCCTGCACTGCAATTTGCTTGGACGCACTGTGCACGCGCAGATCCTGCATGTCGTCCTCCTTGATTTTGTCAATCTTTGTCCTTGTAATGCCAAACGACTCTACATGTTTTTTACCATAACCTTTATCACGCTCCATTTCCTGTGCTACTTCGTCGGGGTCAGGTGACCTTCCGTAAAATTGACCTAGTCTCTCTCGTAGTCCAGCAACACCTATTGACCCAGTTCGGCCAACTGTTCGTCGACATGCATTTGCATACCGACCATGTTCGGATAGCTTTTCCCTTTGTTTACTGCTTGCTAGTTTCTCGAGTCTGCTCCGCATGTCTCCATGAAAATGAAGCGGCTTCTCTCCCCCTTTATTGATGTATGTTATTAATTCTGTCCTCCTTCTCGTCACAACCTTACCGAGCAAGCCTCTCAAATGGTCCTCATTCAGCTCTCCCGAGTACTCAAAGTGATCATCCAATCGGTCCTTCAATATGTACATGTCTTCATGAGTCTGTTTTCGAATATGTGTGACGAATGGGTCAAGCCCTGTAGCTAATTTATTCACCTCTGATATCCATGCAGGTCTGCCAGGCCCATAAGGTATCCCCTCCTTGTCTAGGGTCACATAAAAAGGCTTCTGCCCTTGATTTTCACGTTCTGATCTACGGTCTTTACGTAACCCGAATTTGGAGCGTCTCCTTTTCCTTCCAACTGATGAAGACCAGAGCACGACATCATTCGTCTTCTCGTTTTCATAAGTCTTGTTCTTTGAAAGAGCATGCTCCAATGGTGGCAGCAACGGAACAGAAGGTGACCTCGATTTAGCATAACGAGGACTTTGTAATCGTTCTCCTCGACTTCTGTCTGGTGATAGTGACCTCCGCTTTTTGTATCGACCCTCGGGACTGGATGAATCCCTTCTTTGGCGACGATGCCCTTCTTCAATGATCAACCTAGCCCGTTGACGAACATCTATGGAGAAAATGAACATTGTTAGCTTCAAATTGAGCATAAAAAAAATTCTGCAAGATCAGCATCTTGTCGATTTACCTGTGCATGGAGTTCAGCTGTTCACTTTTGTGTTGAGCAGAGCATGCACGTTGAGATATATGAAAACACAAACTGTAAGGCCTAAGTTTGCTCATTGACTTATTTTTGCAATGCTTACGTGTATTGCAAAACTGAAAATCTTACTCCGTTTCCGTAAATCACTGTTAGTTCTGTACATGGCGAATGTTCTCTTTGATTTACTAAATAATCCTGAGTAATACATTGACAGGCTACGACAACAGAATTTTGCGACCATTCTACAAATTTTCAGAAGCAATAGACACCTTCAACGGAGGACTGTCAACAACTCCGTTTATAATATTCTTAGTCAACTCTACGTCATATTCCAATCATGAAATCATACTTTTAAAATTGTAGAGATTTGAAAATGTGAAAAACGTCTTCGATTACTAACCTTGTGGTTTAGGGTGAGGACGAACACTTCTGGTGGTCTCTTTTCCAAAAGTTGATGGCTTTCTGAAGTCATGCTCCTCTCTTTGATAGATTGGACTCCTAGATGGACTTTGTCGTGGGCTGCATGACCTTTCTGTTTGACTTCTCCTAGGCTGCTGGTCCCAAACAATCCTCCGATTTGAATTTTCATGACGTTTAAGCTCTGAACGACGTCTCTGTAGAAAGGAAGAGTTATATGAATTCCTCTGTATTTCTTCCGAGTATGAAGGAGATTTATATACAAGACAATATAAAGAAACACATGATCACGAAGATTTGTTTTTGAAAATGTAGTCTAGCACTCTTTCTTCTCTAAGTACAACGCTACTTCTCCTACACTAATGTAAGAAGCACTGTAATGAAAAATCTGTACATCACATGCATTAGCCTTTGCAACGAGGTACGGCATTATCTGCTAGGAACAGTAGTTGTTATAGTCTTTCACCACAGAAGACAATCTCGGCACTTCAAGAAGCTATCTCATGCATGACTTTTTCATTTAAGACTTTCTTGCATGTTCCAAGACGCTGTCTACAACTGAGGTCTCAATTCGAATAAAACCGTATAAGACTATATAAAATTACTACCAATTGTACATAAAAAGCAAAGATTTTTTTCATTTACCACGTTAATGACAAAAACAATTTCCGAACTTCCAATTGCTCCGTCATTTCTTTTCATTCCAGACAGTACTAAATTTTGATAGGGGCAACATCCAGTGACAGCGTTACCTGATAGTGCTTTGCATGAGACCAGCAAGTGAATACAAAAGGGACACACCAAACTCTTCCAGAAGAGGGTACGTTAAAGCGTTTTTTAATTGTGAAATTGAAGCCAAAAATTGCAAGGGCAGACACTACAGTTGTGTAAGAAATGAATTTCTACATGAGTTCGTGGACAAATTACAACTGCACTCAAAAAGTGGAATGTGAATTGGAAACGTACGTGGTCGCGGTACTGTGGTTCTTCTGTTGGACTTCGACGATATTGGGCACCTCTGCAAAGTGCTTCATGATTGTTCCGCATCGCATTTTCCTCTGGGATTTGAAAATTATTTGGATGCGATCCCTTGGGAGTAGTGAATTCCGGGTCAACAGTCAATGTCGTTGGTTCTTTTTGACTGGCATGGGCACTCGTAGTGTACTCTTCGTCATTGAATTCTACCTGACACTCCTCTACTGCTTTGTCTCGAGGGTTGAAGCACTCTGCACAACAATGAATGAGGTTTATTTATTTTTTTATTAGCCCACTTTGCTAAGAATATTTTTCTAAAAATGCATTCCTGAGTGCAGATGTACTGTAACGGACCTTTCGAAAATGTCGTTGGTGACCCGTTACGTGAAGCTGGTGAAGTTTGCGCTTCCATTTCCAGTGGCACTTCTTCGTGGCCGTCCCTGTCCGTGGACTTTTTCTCATTCTTATCAGACCGACCTGAGTGACTTCCTGTATTTCCGACACTTCTAAGTAGTCTACCGCATTTGAGTGTGTCTTCTTCCCTCTTTCGACGTAGTTCCTCCAAGTTTGCCACGGAACCTTGGATTTCGCCGAAGACGACGTCTACCACCGCTGGAGACAGTGTTTTCCCCTTGTTTTTGCCCTTCAGTGAAGCCCGTTTCTATCCGTCTTTACTCTTCTGCATTTCTGGAGTTATCTTCAGTACAGTTGTTTCCTCAGAAATAGCTAATTTTTTGGCGGCTCTCGTCTTCCTAGAACTTTTTGGTAAGGGCTTCTCCTTTGTAAACCAGCTCTGGGGACGTTCTTCATTTCGTAAAGACGTGACCATTTTCTCCTTTGCACTCTGGTTGAGGATGTTAGGTGATTAGAGTCTGAGACAACGCATTCAAAATAACAGACACGTTCTAGACCACTACAGAGAGAAGAACTAGGCTAACAGATGGAAACATTCTATTCACAGTCAGAGTAAAAAAATTAAACCAGAGTGGAGTTTCAACCGACAATGACGACATCTTTCAGTGGATAGTGGGCGACAACCTGGATTTTTCCATGCTTGAACAGGAGCACATTCATGATTAAAGAAAATTTGAACCTGGATACTTTAAAATGAGAGAAGAGAACAACATCTTTGAACGGTAATTTCAAACACTCGAATTATGTGTGTAGGAATAATGAATTTAGCATGACATTTCCCAAAAAAAAACCCTACGGAAGTGACAGCTCCTTGTTCATTGTATTTGTTTTGGCCTATTTTGAACAGAGTACTACAAAATGACGGAACACTTCCTCTGAAAAAATAATATTGTGTGTGACAAAGACGATAACATGTACAACTTCCCTCGAACAACAGGGCAAAAATGAAAAAAAAATTGTAATGACTGTTGATAGTTCACATCCTTCACAGACTGTGATGATCTCAGTATGGCTATCACGCTATTCGTGTTGATGACAAATGGTAACTCTGTATTGGAAGCCACCTCCAGGATGGTGAAATTGAACTACAGGTACTTCAAGTCACCGAATCTGTTAACTTGAAAGCATAAGTTTCTTTACGGAGGGATTCTGAGATCGAATAACAACTCACTGGTTTTGAAGTCGGTTCAACACATTGGTTTGATGTCGTTATCTGCGTCCTCAGCGTGGAAGTGCGTAGCGCAGGAAAACCGTCGGGAACTTGAGTCTTCAGTGAAGCATACTCCTCGGCGTCTGTGTGCTCAGTTGTAGTGTTACAGCTGTTGGTCTTTGTATCAATCTCATAGTGGCTTGCTCAGAAGTCGCAGTCAGATCCCTCTAAGCTTTTCTCACTTATTTTCTTGAGGCAATCTACTCCTTCAATTACGGATTGGTTATGAACATGCTCAGAAAGTTTTTCGCATTGACAGTAATCCTCCTCCGTATCACTGGATAGTAGTATGGGCACCTACTTGAAAGGGACGGACTCCTTCTTTTTTCCAATGACAACGGCGACTTGTTTCGTTTGCTCTGCACGCTCTCTGCTCTCTTCAACTACTCCAGTCACAAGTAGTGTAACTTTCCCCTCTGACGCAGATGAAGTTGTACGTGACGGACTTTTCACTCTTCCACTGCAAGCGTACAGCTCCGCGTCTTTCAGAGCTCGTGCATTCTGGAGTTTATATCTACATAGTCAGAATTCAAGGAAGATGTAATGTAGGTAAGAAACGTGAAACATGGGTTCACTACTGCTTCAAATACGAAGACATGACACAATGACGGCGCTGTGCTATAGGGTTTACAGTTCTACAACTACAAAGAGGTGAGGGAACTTTTGATTTTTCCAACAGAATTACGAAGCTTTGGTATTGAGTAGTCACAACGACTTCGTATAGTTTAACAACACCGTGTGCATTGTGCTGCTGTGCAGGAGGCGGCGTGAAGTACAGAAACCTCGGAGGTAGGAAGCGGACGGAAGCTCACTCAGACGTTGGCAACAGTACTATCATCCATTCTTGTACAATTAGGGTTGCCAACAAGGCACAAACTTCGAGGCGATGAAAAAGGTACCTCACTCTTACGTGTTGGCTCGGGGAACAAGCATTGCGCCTCCTTCACGTGGCGATCTTGTTCCACATTGGTTGTATTATGCTAAGTGAGGCACGGCAGAGCAGGTCATGTAACTTCATTAATGACTCGCCGAAGAATTTCTTTGTGTGCGGGAAATATGTTAGAAAGAAGACACCGAATTATCGGTGTCTTATTAGTGTCCAAGTTCTACAAGTTGACAATTACTAAGTAACCAGCCACGAAGTATTGCAGGTTAGAAGTACTAATTTTGGGTACACAGTTAGGGGAATTAATGAGAGCCTAACAATCTGCGAGAGTCGTGGAAACGATGGCGGCGACGAAACACAGAAGGAAGCCTCAGCAGCTGCCGGAAATGGTAAGGAAGTACAGAACGAGTTTATTCTGAAGTTATCTTATTTACCAACGATCACCGCAGTAGTTCCTGTACATAATCAAACAATTTGAAGACCCTAATTGAACTTAATCTAAGAAGTTGAGTTAGCAGTTGCTTACACAAAGTTTTCTTGTTCGAGCTCCTCATCTAATTGTTGGTCGTTGTGCCTGATTATTTGAAATCGGAGAATGTCAATTGTCGCAGTCCGAATTTTTGGTTTTCAGTTGTTTATCTAGAAAATGGAACGGAAACTATCGATTAGTATGTAGGTTTTGTCTAGAAACAGCAGAGGACGGAAAATTAGGAAAGACTTTGAAATAGTGGAATAGTTGGCACGAATCCAATCCTAGCGGTGACACCTAGGAACCGGATAGAAATCGGATCCTTGTCCGGAAGTAGTAGTGGACCGGATTGGGGGTATAGAACCGGATTAGGGTTAGACCGGATTGGTGGGACCGGACCGGTAAACGTCATCATGACGGCTTTTAGGTTAGGAGAGACTATAAAAGCCCAGGACCTCCTCAGTCACTCTCCATTTCCAAACACTGTTTGGTGAGAGTGTTCTTGGGCGCTCCTCGTTTTCAAGTGTTGTGAGCGTGCGCATGTTTGTGTGAGCGGTAGAGGTGTGCTGCAGGGTAGGTTTCCGGTTGCGTACCGATCGCTGTGCAGGTTTCTGATTGAGATCGGAGAGAGAACGTGAAAACGGGACGTGTGGCTAGGACTATGTGAGGTAGAATCGGAAAGGACTGTCTTAGATCTAGTCTGTGTCCATGCCGCAGCTTAGGCGGAACAGACCAGGCCCATCCACGTCGTCGGCTCCGGTCAAACTCCGGAAGGTCGTTCCGGTTCTCCCTTCGACAGAGGAGGAGATGGAGATGCTCCGGTTGGATCTCAACCGGATGGGGTGCCAGGGTTTGCTCGACAAACCCTGGGGTTTTAAAGACGAGCGGATGGTGAAGGAGATCCAGGGGAAGTGGACGAACCAGTTCGACAACACGATCCGTTGTGTTCCACATCAATGGACGAAAGAGATCTGGAGGGAGGTTTATAAGTTCCGGGCAGGAGGCCACGGGATGGCAAACCGGAAGGACGAGTACGTCCGGGGCAAGTTCCGAGGAGCGGTCAACCCCAAGGACGGATACGCGGTGGAAGACTGCATCGACGACCGGCACCGGAAACTGTTACAGTTCCTGATTTCGATCCTCCATCCGGAGAAGCCGACAAGGGTGACAATCACCCTCGGCAACACTATTTTCGGTGCCCTGAGTGGTGACCGGAAAGCGGACTGGGCTCGGATCATGTTCAATCTGGTGGCCCAGTTGGCGACGAGGGTCGGAAGGAGTAGGCCGACACCCGTGTGTCCCTACCTCTTCCACCTCTATGAGCAACACCAGCTCCTTTTAGACTCGGAAGAGAAGGAGTGGAAGGCTCAGGAAAATCTCCTGAAATACGGAGAATCGGAAACGGACGAGGAGGAAGAGGAAACTGGATCCGAGACCGAAGAAGAAGAAGAAGAAGATGAAGAAGAGGCGGAGAGGCAGACCAAGCGGCACAAGACGACGTCTCCGACCGGAAGAGGATCTCCACTCGGTGATAAAACCAGAAAGGAGAAGACACCGGAAGGGGAGAAGACAGGCTATTCGAAGAAGGGACCGGTCGACCCGTTCGAGAAGTTGGTGAAGACCCTCTGCGACATCCGCGCGGACTGGGAGGCAAAGAGAATCGCCCTAATCCAGATCGGAGAGTTGGTGCAGGCAGCACCGGATAGCAAGTTGCCGGGGAAGGTAGCGGAGTGCATCACCAATCCGGTCGAGATCCGGAAGCAGGAAGCGGAGATCCGTCGACTTCAAGAGGAGGTCGACATGTTGAAGGCGGAAGTGGCCACCTTCAAGGAAGATATGGCCGCCACCCGGATAATGGCGGACAAGACGCAGAAGGTGGCGGAATTGGTAAAGGCGACTTTCGGTGAGACCGGAAGCGTGGCAGTCAGGGCCAGACTCTTCGACGAGAAGGTCTTGGAGGAGAAGAAACTATCCGGTACCCGGATAGTCCGGATCCTGACTGACTTCACCGAGCAGGTGGAGAAGAATTTGGTCTTAGCACGAGGAGCGGCGGACCGGATGGAGGAGTGTACACAGAAGCTGACCGGATCGATGAGGGTCCACCTATCAGACATCTCCATGCCGGAATTGTTTCCGGAAGTGCCAGACCCAAGGGAAGGAAGGGACCAGACTCCGCAGTCAAAGCCGAGTCAGCCTTCCCAGACCGCGCCGATCAACATCGAAGACTCTCCCGGTTCTGACATGCCGAATCCGATGGCTGGAGAGCGGAACAGGAACTTGGAAGAAGTCTTCGAGCAATTGGAGGCGGAGCCCAAGAGTCCTTCGTTGGGGCGCGGGATAGCGATGTAGAATAAGTTAGGAAAGATAGGATAGGAACGGATCCGGATTAGTAATCCGATCCGGTAAGTGTTAGGAGGACCGGAAGTTAGGATCCGGATTTAGATTGACTTTTAACGGCTCTTTTTGCCTTTTGTTATTTTTGGAAGTTCTCAAAGTGTATATAATTCAGTCCTTGTGCTGAGGACTGGGAGTCTTTCCTTCTACATTTTCTTTGTGTTCTCTCTTTGTACTTTCTTGTTGTACGTTCTCCCATGTTTTGGCAGAGTTGTGCATGAGGGAGTTCGGAAAGCACGAGCGGATGCGTTGGGATTTCTCCCCTTGATGTTTTTCTTGGTTCTAAGTGCATGTGAGCGGATAGGATAGAGTTGGGAGTGAACTTCAGTGCCTCAGCGCTTCTAGAGTTTGAGATTCCGGGTGAGAAAACCGTTGTTAGGCTAGGCGGATAGGGAGGGATTCCTTAGTCGCGCTAGAACTCCTGGGTGAGAAATCCGGTTGAGTGTCCGATCTCCTGTGAGGTCTCGCCATCTTAGCGGTAAACGGAAGAATTCTAGTTGACGTTGGAACGGACGGGTACACTTGTAACCGCCTTAGCTTCGCACGGAATAAGATGACATTAGGGTCGTTGTAGTATTGAGAGGATCGTACGGGGGGTCTTTGTGTGACCAATGGACCGGATTGCGATCTGGATTGCTGTGAAGGACCAAACCGGATCCGTACTAGCCTAGGAAGGAAGAGATTAGGAAAGTGAGTCTTCAGCCACTATAAGTCACGGAAGGTGTGGTGGGCCTACCACTCTCAAAAGCAAGCGGCGAACCGTCTGATGGCTAAACAGAGGCAAAACCAAACCGGATAGGAGAAGAAATGGTTGTGAATTGTCTAGAACGGATTGGTCTAGACGGATACCCGGACCGGAAGAGATAGTATCCTTGGGTTGTTTTGGATTCGACAACCGAAAGACTAGTTGGAATCGGAAGAGAGAAGAATCCGGTCCTTTGTTTTCTGGGTGTTTTTGGTTCCGGTCATAGGAAGAGGACCGGAAAAGATGACTGTTGTCCCTGACTTGGCTTAGTTCGTTAATAGAGTTAGATACTTCACAGAATCTCGTAGGTTCGATCTTTAGAGTCACTTTGTTATGCTTTAGAGTGGTTTTTGGGAGTATAACATGGGAATTGCTTATCATGTGCTGCGACATCAATCTCAGTGGGGATCGGCATTACGTTTGCTTGAACCAGCTACTGTGCTTCGCTACAGGAAGAGGACGGGGACCTGCATATGAAGAAATATTAAAAATTCGAGAGGGGCGTGAACACATGAGACAGTGCACTCTGAAGTTGAGGTTCATGAGTTCGTTTCCCAGTTGAAAAGTGAGTTTCTTCTGAAGCCCGTCTATTTTCTTTGCACTTGCAATAACTCTTGTATGCAGTGAAATGTCAATGTCAATCATTATTTTTTTAAGTAATCATTCTTCTGCTTGTTTAATTGAGTTTGTTCTGCAATGGAGTTAGAAGTGCAAAACAGTCACAAAAATTGAAAGCAGTAGCAATATGAATGAAATCATATGTCAACTTCGAAGCCAGAGGACAGTGCACTGGATTAGAACAAAGATACACGTAACTAGCTGCTGCATTTCTTTCTTTGCAACAATATGTAGGTCTTCGATGTACCTTACAATCTTGCATTTCTGTGAAAGAGTCTAGAAGAAGTAATGTGCTTGGTTGTGTCTGTTTTGGCGAAAACCACTTTGAACTTTTTGTGATTATTTTTCAATGGCTTTACTCTTATGATGTTTTCAACGGTAGGGACGAAATTTACGTTATGGAAAATTCCTTTACCGTCTATAGTGGAATGAGTCTAAAAGTAATTGAATTCTTTGGTAGTGAACGGCAATGGGTATTTTTTATTTGTATTTTTTAAACCACGAAGTCAGTCATGCAGTCGACATTACTTAAATCTAAATTGAAAACAAAACCAGAAATTGGTTGCTTCTTCCGTTCTTCTTCATCTTAAAGCATGTGAATTGATTAAGAACTTTTTTATTCTTGTCAGCATTCCTGGTTCACTTTTCATTGAAACTGGAGTTAGTCGTTATTTCATGTAGTCATTGTAAGAAAATGGGATTAGCAATTGTCAATCATTATCGAACAACGCTGTGTTTTAAATTGACGTCACCTAATGTTTTCTTTTAGCAATTCATGATTTACAAGTAAGAAGTAGTCAAACGTAATTGTTGATTAAATTGCGTACGACGTGACGTGCTGTAATTAAATGGAGTAACCATTTTCCTATGGAATTGCAAAGGTATTTTCTACTAGAAAATTCAAAGGTATGCACTACGGAAATGTGTGTTAAGAAAGTTTATTTTTCCGTGTGTCTTCATTCCACTAGGTGCTTTTCTTTGCTAAAGAGGAGTTGCGAACCCTTGGCAAGGGGATAATCGCGAACGGGAGGTCTCGTTTTATTCTTCTAAATCGTTAATTTGTGAACGCCTTCGCTGCTTGTTGAATTGTGTTCATGTAGTTGTCCATGTTTCCAAAGGCAAGGAATCCCGAAAAATATTTTCGAAGAGGACTTCATCACTGAGTACAAGTTTCAAATGTATGTGGTTGGAGTCCTTTTATTAGTAGAGAATTCTTTTTTGGTTTCCAGGGAAAAAATGGTAGTGAAACTGAAGACCAAAGGTACTGACTATTGAGTGCGGTACTTTGGAAACTAGAGAGCAATTCTAAGTAGCATTTAATGTGCCAACGTAAGCGTGAAGAACCTACTGGATTCCAAGGACTCCATTTGCAGGATTGATGATAACACAGATAGAATTGCTGCCATTGTTGATAACACTGCAAATGTAGTCGTCTCTGCCAAACATTGCGATACCGTATGCAAGAAACTTCCGCATTGCGAAGAGACAGAAGTGCATAGCAGATGTGTAAGTCCACAGAATGTCCTCGTAGGAGTCGTAGGAGAAGTCCTCTGTGGTCACTGTACTTTGAATAGGAAAGGTAAGATGAGGGTTCAACTGCAAAGCATGCTCCGTGTGTCAGAAGAAATTAAACAAAAGGCAAGTTCTCCATATGAGTTTTCTAGAACTCTATGTTAGGACGAGAACGCCAACACTGAAAGTGTCGCCATTAGAAGTTTTGAAACTAGAACTCGTCAATTGTAATTGGATGAACATTATGAATACATGGACAACTATTGTTGTGTATTTGGAAACACATCGTTTGTTGGAATTCATTGTAAAAAGACGTAATTGCTTTTATAATTGATATTGAAATTGGTGTTCACTGTTTATTTTCATTCTCTTAGGTTCATACCGTATGATAATACACGTGACGGAAGAATTGGAGGTGTGAGAACCTGTTTCATTTGCATTTGACGAGGTATGCATGTACTTTTTATCTCCTTATTCACATGAGGTACCAGTGCTTCTTGCCATTTTTTTTTAAACAGGTGTAGTTGTTGACTGTATATAGTGTAGACGTATAGAGTAGTACATGACTTCAATAAGTAGTGAATGACCAAAAAAAAAAAATTCTTCTACCAGTATTGAACGTCAGTGAGTGAACGGGGGTATATTTCCTTGCAATAAAACATAATGTAAATGTCATTGTCAATTGAATAGTGAAGAAGTTGTGGTAAGGTAAGTAGCATATTCCTTTCCGTGCAATCCGTGATTAAGTTTGTAAAATAGTGAATGTGAATTGATGGAGCTATTGTAATTCTGAATGAAACAATGACTCATTGTGATGAATCAAAAGTTCATGTGCAATGGGTGATGTCTTTGACAGTAGGTTTTGTTGACTTCCAAAAAGACTTTTAGCATTTGCAGTTCGCGTCAAATTCATTTATGAACCATTGTTCACTACATAACTCAGGTGGTTAAATACTTTCTCGGAGTTGTAAGATGATATTCCTGGTACGAAATTAGTTCACAATGACTGTTTGCAGAGACTGTCATCGTTTAATGTTCATGACTAGAGACTGAAAAATTCAGTGACAAGAAACAGACATTAATATTGTTGGAGAAGTATTTGAAATTCAATGTTTTGAAAGTGAGAAGCCCAATGATTCATTTTCGAGTGACAGAGAATGTTGACTTCAGTTATCTGTAGTGTTGTGACCCAGTCGGTCGTTTGGATTATAATATCATTGAAAACTTTCATCGCCGGACCAAAATCCAGTGACATATTTGTCAGTGCACATCAGTCCAAGATAGACTTGACTTTTCTTTCTTTCTTTGCCTAGGATTACTTCTTTTATTCTGTGTCTACAATAATGCAGGTACATGTAGAATTTGCTGACACTGGACTTCCTCTAAGAAAGTGAAGAATTTCTATTCCAAGTTAGAATTGCTTTTCTTGTACGTGTAGTGCAATTGCTGTTCTCGCGTAATTGCGCATGTGGAAGCAATGTTGAACTGATCATGCTAACATGGTAGTCGACGGTTGCAATGAGAACTGAATTTTCAAGGAATGTTGAGCAGACTCATTATTTGTAAAAAATTCCGAATTGGATGTATTTAAGGATTTTTTTAGATTGTGCTCCGCATCATAGGAATCTTCTACAACATTCTTCTAATCTTATGAAGTGTCTATCGTTATTGCAGTATGAGTGCAACACTGAATTCCGCATACCACATTGAGCGCTCCATAGCAAATCGTTTGGGGTTGTCAGAGTATATATGCGCGTGCAATCGATGTCAAAGTGCTGAGGTGCACACAACAGAGAATGTCGCGAGGCACCACGCTCGCAATGGTCGTGATCCTTATCTCATTTTCCCTGTGATGGTGAGTGACAAGTGTACATGACAGGCATGAGTTCTCCGTCGTTCTTGAACTTCGGTTTCGCCCTGTGTGCGGTTTTTATGGACTTCTGGTTTCACGTTCCTCTTCAGTCTCGACACTGTTGTCAATGCATGTGTATAGCGACTCCAATTATTAATAACTTCTTATATTCTTTTTGAGGTTTAAGACTATTGCATAGTCATGTGGAAGTTCCGTCCGAATAAAATGTCACTGTCACGGAAGAAGTTATTGGAACATGTTTAACATTTTTTAGTAGATGTGCGACATGAATTCTTATTATGAAATACTACTTTGAAGAGTACTTGAGTGCAGACAGTGGATGGTCAGAACGTGAGGGGTCCATGTCGGCGTACAGACACGGAGGGGGAAGCGTATCGCCGCTCAAATCATGACGAAGAGGATTGTGCATTCACGTGGCCGGAACGCACTGCCGTTGATGTGGAGTCCATGGCACGGGATGCCTTCGGTCGTATAGATGAAATCCACGACAACGTTTTGCATGAAGATGGTGAAAGAGGAATTCCTGAAGAAGACGAAGAGTTAAATGAGGCTGACATGGAGAAGCTTTTGCGACAATCAAGGGAAAGAGTATTCGAAGGCAGTGAGTTGAACCGCCTACAGTGTAGTATCATTATATTTTCCCTTTGCAGTCTTTATTCCGTACCGAACACATTCGTCGATGCTCTGCTGACTTGGGTAGCTGGAGATTTGTTGCCCATGTCGAATTGTTTTCCCAGAACGTCGTATGAAGTGAATACTATCTTGATGAAATGGGGTCTAAAACATAGGCAAGTGCATTGTTGCCCTGACGGCCATGTTTTGTATGAAGGGGAAAATGAAGACCTGTCAAGTTGTCCCACATGCAGTAGTGCCCATTACATAGAAGGCTCTAATAACGTTCCTAAGCGAGTAGTGCGTTATTTTGATATTGTGAAGCATATGTTGAGGATGTTCCGGTGCCCCGAAATAGCCAAACATATGACTTGGTATAGTGCTAATAAATCCAGGAGTAATAAGATGTACTCCGTAGCTGATAGTGATCAGTGGAAAGCAGTTGACGAGGCTTATCCTGATTTTGCTGCTGTTATGACAAATTTGCGACTGGGTTTAGTAGGAGACGGCATAATTCCCTTTAAAAACAACGCATTGAAGCACTCTACTTGGGTGTTGCTGATAACCATTTACAATCTTCCGCCTTGGCTGTTAACAAAAAAATTCTTCATTTCTCTAGCTGTACTAATTCCAGGTCCAAAAGCGCCTACATCAGAAACTATTGATGTTTTTCTTGCTCCTCTTGTACGTGATCTATTGAAGCTTTGGGAAGGAGTGCCCGCTGTGAACATGTCTAAGCCTGAAGGAGAAAGGACATTCACGTTGAGGGCGTTGTTGATGTGGATCGTGAACGATTTTCCTGCATACGGGCTGCTATCTGGTCAACAGGTTCACAGATACAAGGGCTGCCCTCTGTGTGGGCCGGAAACTTGTAGTGAATACTGCAGACTTCTAGGAAAAGTGATATACCAAGGATGTCAACGATATTTACCAGCGAATCACAGATTTTGTAAGGCTCGTGCGTCTTTCAATAACGAACAGGAGTGGGATCTGCCATCAAGGAGGCCTACTGGTGAAGAAATTCGTCGATGGGGCACATAGAGGTCTACATTCTTGGCAAATGGGGGACTTGAGAATTCAGAGAACGATCCTGTTAAGCTGCACGGTGTGAAGCGTCGAAGTATATTTTTTCTTCTTCCTTACTGGGAGGTATGTGCTCAACCCCTTTTTTCGTATTGAATTTTCTCTTCTTCAAGTGTGTATTATCGTCTAAAGAAAAACGTGGGCGCAATGTAAGCAGTGCGCATGTTTTATATGAAATTCGAGGAAGTAGGTGTTATGTTGTATGGAAGGAAATTCAGCATGGGACTTTGTCTAGGTGGTCCGTGTGCATGAGTAAGATTTTCGCATCTATCAGAAATCAATGTAAACAACAGCAGTGTCCATTGGCTTCGTGTTTACTTTGATTATAACAACATTAGAAGGTCAGTCATATGCGTTGAATATCCGTATTGATTTAATGCGGAGAACACGAAAACTATTTTTTTTATTATGAAGAAATAATTTTGTATGTTGGGAAAATAGCATAGAGTTCTTGAGAGTGGAAGAAATGCAAAAACGTGAATGATGTTGTCAATGAAGAGGGGAGACTGTGAGTTCTCATAGTCTTTGTTTCAGTAATTTGAATTACTAAAATTAACTCAGTAGCAAGCATGGCTATACTAATCGCTAACGCTGTTCAAATAAGAGTTTGTGGACTTCGAATACGGAAGATTTTAAAGTGTAGCTTTTACGAAAACCGAGGAGCGAACATAGGGCATGGTATTTGTGTGGTTTTTTTTAATTCAATTAGATATCATTTTTGGTAGGCTTGGTGGAAGTTTAAATGTGAAAGCTGTTGTCAATCATTATTCAAGTTACGACGACTACATGTGTTTCAAAAGTGTGCTCACCTAAATTTCCAATTTTTTTTGTATTTGGGAAGGGAGCAGAATTTTTGAGTGCAATTCATTGAGGGAGAGTGCAGTTGTTGTTGTGAAGTGCTTTTTTCTTAACGACAGTAGAGTGGTACAGGGAAATATTGCTCGCAGGAAAACATGCAAGATTTAAATGACGTTTAAACATTGAAAATCATTCGTACAGAAGCAACGAACTCTTTCTTTTTGCTATGCATGCGTGAAATGTAATTAGAACTTCACCGTCAAACTGAAAATGTTTTTCAATTTTGAATGTGCAGTGTAAGAAATGTATATAGAGTACTGTGGAAATCTGAAGTTTTGATTTGATAATCTTACGTCCTCACAACGTTAGATGAAGAACAAATATTACGTGTCAGTAATTGTAGTAAGTGGTTACTTAGATATTGTAGAGAGGACTGTAATGTAAGAAAACACCCTGCAGTAACGATTCTAATTTGCTTTTGTTTATGTCATGTTTAATATAAGGGAAAACTGATGTCCTTGTGAGTATGATGTGAAGTGTTTAGTAATCAAAGATTTTAATACAAGTTCACATTGTTGGTAAAGCGTTACTACTTCTTTCTTTTTCTATACAATGGAGTAGACATTCGGGTCATCAATATCCTGGACAGAGGAAGTAGTAATTGTTTGCAGAGCACTATACGTGTAGGACTAAAATGATACAGGCACTGAAATTTCGATAGTGACATGAAAAGAATTGCAACACTTCTTTTCAGTGGTTTAAGAGTTTATCGAAATGTTTCTTGAGAACGTGGAGACACCAAATTTTATGTCGAAGATGAATATATTGAGTAAGACAATAAACATCAAGAGTTTATATGAACATGAAGTCAGTTTTTTTGGAGAAGAAAGGCTTGTTTTGTACTAAGATGTTTCACTTGGAACTGTAGGTAGACGTCTGAAATCTCACAAAGTGACTGAGTTTGCGTTGTGTCGAACTCAGTTACGATGAAGTTGTGAACATCTTTATTTATAGGCAGTAGACTTCTTAGTGGATTCACACAGTGGACTGTCGGAGTCCACTGGGCACGCTCACAAGGTGAAAGTGCCCATGTGATAGAGTAGAGGATCTATCAAAAGAGGGCCTCCAAGTTACAAATTCAATGTCAATTGTGAAATTTGAAGAATTCCAGTTGTGCAAACTGATGCAAATGCATGTGCATTGAATTTTAGAGAAACAATTAAGTATCAGTCGTCTGTGTTTACATAGTGGTGGTGACGTCGAAGTTGTGAGTGGCACCTCACGGTATTTCTAATGCGTTCACTGTTTAAGTTATGTTGAACTTCAGTTTTCGCTGATGTACATGGTTATCGTGAAATGTGCATTTATTATTGCAGCATCTTCTAGTGCGCCATGTTCTAGACGTCATGCACTGCGAAAAAAATTTAGCGGAGAATATACTGAGGACTACAATGGGAGACAAGGACACTCCGGCGGTCAGAGCGGACATGCAAGCCCGTGGTATACGTCCGCATCTTCATTTACAAGCTCGTGGTCCTAATCGTGACCGACTGCACATGCCACATGCGTCTTATGTTTTGACTGCAGCAGATAAGTGTAAGGTACTCAGAGTGTTAAAAAACTTGAGGACGCCAACATATTATGTGTCCGCATTGTACAACAAAATTAGCAAAGGGAAACTTAGTGGTCTGAAATCACATGACTTTCATGTGCTCATGCAACAGATATTACCCTTATGCTATAGAAAGATTTCAAATAGAAATCTAGTGAGCGTCATTGTTCGATTGAGTAGACTGTTCAGGAAGCTCTGTGCAAAATCAGTGAACCGGGATGAGAAGGAGCAGATGCAAATAGATGCAAGTGAGACTATGTGTTTGGTGGAGAAGGAAATGCCACCTTCTTTTTTTGACATAATGTTGCACTTGCCTAACCATTTGGTTGAAGAGTTGTTTCTTTGTGGTCCAGTTCACACGAGGTGGATGTATCCATATAAGCGATACTTTAAAAATCTGAAAGGATATGTTAGAAACTTAGCCAAACCGGAGGGCAGCATTGCACACGGTTATGAAACAGAGGAAGCACTGGGTTTCATTACAGAGTACATGTCTGAATACTCTATGACAACTCGAAGAGTTTGGGACGACAAAGAGGAGCCATCGATGGTGGACGAGATATTGGAGGGGAAGGGGAAGTTGAAGATTTTGTCGAATGCATTGAGAGGTGCTATGCATGATTTTATTCTGGACAATGCTGTGCACGTCGAAGCATACCGTCGGTAAGTGTCTGTCCATGTCCTCTCACAAGAGGATCGAACTCTCAAATGCATGCTCACTGAATGTAGTCTATATTATTTAGTGTTTTGGAAGAGTAAGTGGTACCTTTTATTTCTATAACAGTAACTGTTATAGAAATGTTGTTCCGTCATACTTACCAATGTTTTTGTGGTCAAGAGTAAGGTTGTTGCAGAGTGAATTCATACATCCGGAATGAATTAATATGTGGCTGTCCCGAAAGTGAGTTTTGAAAAGAAGGAAGAATATGTCTGTGAAGTAGGATTTGAGAGCTCGTCAAGACATACTTCTAAAAATAGCTTTCCGTGACTTTAAATTGGAAGTGTAATTGTCGTCGCCAAGTGTTGTTGATTGAGTTTGAGTGTCATTAAGCGTTCATGTTTTTTTCCAAAACACAGTTGTTCTAGTGATTGAAGTCCACGTTGAACATTTGGTTGAACCAGTTCTGACAAATGGATTACTGGACATAAGGGACAGGGGCCTACGCATCAGTAGTTCAGGATCGTGGTATCTTGTGACTAAGTTACCTATGTTTAAACAAAAGTACTGCATGTCAATACTGTATGTGGTAGCTACATCACGAAGTTGTGAATGGTGCATAGAACGGAATCTCACTGAAGAGAAGCAGAGGTCCTTCAAGTAACTCAGCCGTTTTCCCTTTTTTTCTTGTCCATGAATTCACCGACTTCTTTGAAGAGTTCCTGTGTTTTGTCGAGAATGTTTTGTATTGGAGTTTTATTATTTTTAAAACGGTCTTATTTTGTTCAGGTTTGTTTTATAAATGGATATTTTGAGTAGTGTCTTAAAAAATATAACATGGATGTGGTAAGATGGAAGTATGGATAGTGGCATCCTGGTGCACTGCAGGAGGATAAGCATGAATGTGAACTGCCAGAAAAGAAGTTCACAGTTTCGATTAGTTGAAGAAAAAATATGTATGTAGACCTGTATTTCATGATTTTAGAAGTTGTTTTCGAGGATGAATACATTGAAATGCCTGGCATTGTATTGCAGAAGGTACGAAGCAATTTGCCACGAGAGGAGCAATTTACGACAGGAGTTTCATCGAAGGCACCCACATAGAGGTGGCAGAAGAGGAGTTCCATTTCCACCGGGTCTGGAAGAAATTCCAAGATTTGCAGAATGGTTTGAAGAAGATGTGCAGAGTGCTGTCGAAGCTGGGGAGGTGGTTTCCGAAGAAGTGGAGGATTCGTCTAAATTACCTTCTTGTGAAGCGAAAAAATACAGAAGCATGTATGCGTATGGTTTTCATCTTAGAGTGAAAAGTGCGGAACAGAGCATGACCAGCACATGTGACTTTGGAGTGGCAGCATTATTTCGACAACCATGTCGCGCAGGGAGGCGTGACCAGAACATCGTGAATGAGGAGCTCGAGTATATAGGTCAAATTGAAGAAATCATTGAGCTTGACTACGGAGGACATTGCGTAGTGTTGTTGGTTTGTGATTAGATTAAAGCAAATTACAGAGGAAGGGACGCTACAGTGAGGAAAGATGAATGGGGCTTCACCATGGCCAATTTTGGATTGAGAGTTCCATTTGGTTATGAATCTTTTGCTTTTCCAATACACTGTCAACAAGTGTTTTTTTCAGATGACGAAGAGGAGCCGGGCTGGAAAGTGGTGCTGCGTACAGAGGTCAGGGGACGTAGAATTGACATTCATACAGAGGAAGACGAGGAGCCAGGACTATTTGCCATGGGTCGTGATTCAGACTTTGAGGGTTTGCAGATGCGCGAAGAGGATCCTGAAGATTTGCCAGATTCAACTCATGCAGGCAGAGATGTTTTGTTGAATGAAGTATTGAATGAGATTGGAGACGAGAACACCATGATGTTTGACAGGGATTTCGGTGAGTCTTCAGAAGAGGAACAGTGATGGAGTACGATAGTTTGAATCTTTTAATGTCTGTTTCTAGAAGTGATTTTTTGTTAAGCATATGAAAATTTTGTTTGAGGTAGGAGAAGGACATTTCTTTGCAAATGATGCTAGTGGGGGAAAAAAAAGGCATCCAAGTTGTTTTTGAAGTCACGTTTCATAGATGAGTACGTATTAAAATATGACATAGCTTTTAGAAAGCATTCTATGTGTTTTAGGAGTTTTTGATATTAATTTGAGAGTGTTGTTTTCTCCATTTGAAGCAAGCTGTAGGAAACACTACGAATTTGTCATTTGTATTTTTGAGACGTCATTTGCAAAATAAATTTTTTAAAAGCATTGTTGTAGAGTTCCAGTGTAAATATTGAAATGCTTAAATGAATGGAGGTGTACCCTGTGTTGGCACTCTATGTTGGAATGCTGGAGTTCTGTTTTTTCAGTTGTAAGTTTGTGTTGTCATTCTGAATTGTAATGCTGCATCTCTGAAGGGGAGAGTAGGAAAATAAGAGTTATTGATTTGATTTGAACTCAAAGGGAAACAAACATTGTCCACATATTTCGAGGGAACAGGTTGAAAGTGCATTCTACTTTTAAGTGGAATTTGGTTTAATTTGTGAAAGGACCAGAAGATTGTTTTTCTGTATGTTTTTAGGGTCACATTATGAATGAGGAAAAAAATGTTCACTGGCAACATAATGTATGAAATGAAAAAGAAATATTCATTTGTAGGAGTGCACAGGTTCTCACATTGACATCGCAGTTCATGATGAAGGAGGAATTTGACGGAATTCAATGAAAGGAAGAGTAGTGAACAAAACATTGCATATTATGTATGTGTGAAGTATGTCCATTAGAATCTGCCCAAACAAGATTTGGATGTTTTTGCAATGATTAGTCCTTATTCATGTACCTGCTTATGAAGTGTAGAATAGTAAATTAACCAACCAAAACAAGGTGCCCAAATCAACATAGAACTACACTTTCATTTTGAACAAGCTAACAAATAATTGCACAAATTGTCAAAATGATTGCTAAAGTGCCAAATTCAACAACATAGTGTTCATGTTTTGTCGATCTGGGCACTCATTTTCTACTAGTGTGAATGCCTCCTGCCGATCAGCGCTTCTCCTTAGCTAGGTCTCTGCACCCCTCCGATCGAGCGACACCAATCTAATAGACAACCCAGTCTAAAATCTATCGCAAGATTCAGTTGAATGCAAATTGAACACCTCGCACACCCAAGTTCGTCTTCCAGCACACCATGACCCAGCTCCTAGCTTCTCCGTTCAACGTTGTGCATGCCTGAGCCTTCACCCCCTACAAGGCTTGAAACCGCCCGACAACCAGGCCCAGGGACTGAATTTGCTTCCCAGTCCTTCCAAATCCCCTACCCCCAAGGTCAACCGTACGCTCTCCCTCTCTCCAAGCTCCAAGTCCCACTTAGAGAGATTTTAGGGGAGAAACATCCTTTTTCAAGTAATAAGTGTGAGGAAAAGCTTCAAAAGAAACTACAAAAACCTCACAAAGAAAGTCAAGTCTACACCATTCGTAAAGAATGACTACATGCTTGGACGGGGTCCACGAGGCAAAGCCTCACTCCATCACGTGGGAGACTCAACTTGAAAAAGGATGAGTCTCCATTCCCCCACGTGGAGTACATACACACCGAGGTCCCGAACCGAGGTGCCAATCCCCGCCAAGGCCAAAGCCTAGGCCCAATCGCGCTCCACGCCACCTTCCGTCGATCTCGCCTAGCTCCGTAACATCGGGCCAACGAGAAAACCAGTACCACGCTACTTACATGACAAATACATAGCCAACCAGACTAGAACTCGCACTGGACTCTCTTCAACAGTGGTGCCTTTCAAATCAAAAAACTTCCCTTTAAAACTCCGAGCTAGTCGGTTCCTCAACCAACTTGGATATCACCTCAAAACTCACCAACTACCAAATAGAAACATCAAACATAATTGCTCAATAACCACAAACGCAAGCTCCCAAATCGGCACTCTCTACAACAAAAATCCAATTTAGGACAACCACAACCCTCACCGCTGACTACAAACACAATCCAAATCGGAAACCACCGCAACCCCAAGTTGGTTTGACAAAGACAGTCCCGACTAGAACTAGAACATTTAAACTCGGAATCACCCACAGACAACTTCGGAACTGCACTTCACACCCCGACTAGGCTTTCCTTTCCGATTCCAACTCAGTAGCTCATGCTTGGCTGCTTCCGATTTGGAATAAAACAAAAAGATATGACCCCCCAAATTAGTTAATAAACATTCAAAATCACCCATTTGGAGTACAAAATAAGAAAAACATAACCAAAATTTCACAAAATCACACAAAAACAACCACCAAAATTGCAAAAAGAAATCCAAATAGATTATTTACAGATGTTGATCTTAAAGGGAATCCCACATTCTTTAATCCCTGAAGGTCAGAGACTATGTTTTCATCAAAACTTCTCCAAAACTGCTATTGCTAATACAAGTACCAAATTTTATAAAACAAAAAAATTGGAATTTTTTTACCGTAGGATCTTGTATTAAACTAGTTTGAGAAGTTGTGGAAAAAATTTCAGAAATTTCCACCATGTGGATTGCAAGATAATAGTGTTTGAATTGACAAAAAAAAAATTTGTCCCTACAAAAATCCAGGCAGTTGCACTTCACAAGGTCACATTTGTATCAAAAAAATTCCAAAATGGTGGTTACTCTTTGGAATCATTCTTCAAAGCAAGTTGGCTACATGCTTGAAAATTTCAGATCAATTGGAATTGTAAAACATATAGGAAAAAAATAGTAAGTAGAAAGAGGTAGAGAATGTTCAAAACACTAAATTGTTAAGAATTGAAATATGGAATTGAAAAATGCCAATCCCAATGATTGTAATGTTGCAATAAACAATCTACACCCAATATTTTTATGGGCCCCGTTGGAAACGCTGACGCTCCCAACGGGGCGAACTGCGGCGCAGGGAGGGGAACGGGGAGATCGGGGAACGGGGAGAACGCCGGGGAGAGAGGAGAGAGAGGGTTGGGGTTTACGTAACAGTGCAACGGTATGGTATGGTAACAGGCTGATGCGGAGCTGGACGCTATAAGGCAGTGCCGGATGCAAGAGCTCATGGCGCAAAGGGGAGGAGGTGGTGGTGGGGTACATCTTTAGAGCCTGTCTGATGTATGGAGATTAGCTTTGAATCTCATGCTACTTTGCAAATTGGCGTGACCAAGTTTTTCGATGGTAAAAGGTTTGCAATCACTTGCTAAGTCTTTGCTAAATAGGGCAAATTCCTGCTTCTAATGTTAGGGTTGTGTGGAATAATTTATGCAGGGTGCTCCACAGAGCTTAGAACAGCAACAGGCGCAAGAGGAACAGCAGAGGTACATTTTTTTTTGGTTTTATTACATTTTTGTTTTTGTTTTTGTTTTACCCCCTTTTGAGCTTCTGTTGCGTTTCGTTGCTAAGTGAACTTTAGTTTACTGTCCTGCAATATTTTCCCTTCTGGATTACTTATACTTGGTGCGCTATTATAAATTGGTGGAATATACAGGGAGGCTGCGGAACGCAGAACGATGATGCTCGCTAGGGTTTTGTCGTCCGAGGCACGAGAAATATGTAATCTTTGACGCTCTTGGACGCTCGAACACCCTTTTTGCAACCAAGTCTATCAGATTTACTTATTAAGAACAGCTACTGGAATCTTCTTCGAAAATAGCATTTCTGAAGCTGATAAGTTATTTTCTGGCTGGCAGTGGCTCGAATTGCTCTGGTGAAGCCTGATAAAGCAAAGGGCGTAGAGGATGTCATACTACGAGGGGCATAATATGGACAAATCACAAAAAAGGTAAGTTCATTAAAAATTTTATACATTTGTTCTTGTTGTTTGCCGCGGCTTATCAAATAGGAAAAATATGGCTGCTTGATTCTATATTGTATGACATTGTAGGTCCTTGACAGTAGAAGGCTTCTATACTTGGGCTCTGTCTCATTCTCTAATACAACAGCGAACTTATATTTTGTGCTTACCTTACGCAGGTTTCCGAGGAAAGACTTATTCAGCTCTTGGAGCAAATCAATGAGCAAACCCAGAAGAGCACAAAAGTGGTGGTAAGTATCTTTCTGATTTCGTACCATTGTGGTCAAAGAAGCATGAATATCAGTGCCCTTGTTGCCCATGCTTCCCTAAGAAGATCGATTTCTGGCTCTATCTTCTTGTTTGATATCTTTAGATGTGTTTTATTGCAGATTCAAAGGCGGAGGAACGTCATGGATGATGACTCATGAAGTGGCAGTCAACTGTTGCAATGTATCAAACCGTAATATTTTTAATGCAGCAGGAAGTATTTTCGTCAATTTTTTCACGATGCAGTTTCTTAGATTTAGTGTTGTAGAAAGTATGCCATTAGATCAGGTCATCTACATGTACATGTGTATTCAGGGCATTAGCTCTGGTTATTAGTGGTGATGGACATGAGTTTCTTAAGTGCCAACGAGGCTTTCACATTCCTGAAGTCAATAATTAACCTGTTTTTGTTTACAAGACCTCACAAGATCCAGGGGATCGAGTCAAGCTTCATTCTCGGTATTCTGGATGTGGAGATTCTTGACGAAATCATCTAGGTTTCTCTCTACTTCATTTATGCTTCAATTGTTTCGACTTTTTGGAGTATGTCCAGAACCAATAGGTGACTTGATGTCATGCAGTATGTCACTCATCTGCATTGGCAGCTCTAGGCATTTTAAGGTTGTTCTGGATTACGTTCTGGATCATTCAATTACGTTTATCCAAATGATGAGTTCCTTCTGTAATTGTTTGTTCCTTGTGCAGGTGATTCTTCCCAGCTTTGGAAAATGGTACCTGAGTACCTGACATAAGTGCTATTCCAATCCATCCGGGAAGAAGCTGAGGCGATGATGCCACAAGCTTAGATAGGTTTTAAAATATGGGGAGTCTCTTGTCACTTGAGATAGACTTCTAAAGATTGGAGAAAAATCCTGACTGTTATCAGTGAAATACTATGAAATTCTTTGGTATCAGAAACTATGAGAGTACAAGTGGCTTGGTGTATTATGTCGTATTTAAAGAGGCTTTTACTACCAGATTCTCTGCAGACATTCTTACTATCGCTTCTAGAGCAATAGATTACATTTTGGTATGATGGATCAATATTCACTCATTCCTAGAGTTTGGTTCCCACCGTCACTCAGATCATTAATAGTTGGTCACTAGTAAGTCTGTATCAGAACTATGTTCTTCTGAATGCTCAGAAATGGTCGTGGACTCGTGGTTTGTTGCTCCCATTCAAATCACTAAATGATCTTTTGGACATGCTAACTTACATTGTCACAATGTAAGTTAACCCTTTAAGTCCTATGGAGCCACAAATTGGTTTCTGGAGCAAGGAAAACAAAAATAACTCATAATCTCATAGAAATTGGATCAACCATGTGTTATTTCTCATTGAGTTAAGAAATGAAGGTCACTAATTTATTTGATAGAGAATGAATTAAAGCAATGAGATTTGCAACATACAATTGTATGCAACAATTATGTGTTTCTATATAACACATGGAAACATGTAGAATGTCAGTACTTTTACGTACATCGGTCATGGTCAACAATGTGAGAATAACATGATGAGGACAAATTCAATAAGTTTTGTCTATTTCCTTGTCAAATAGTTGTTTTATATTTAGATTATTTTTTTTAATATATATTTTTTGAGGGAGATTCTCTAGGGCCCACACGTCTTGTTTTTTTTTTCAAATCCATCAAAAATTGAGTTAAATAAAGGGCTTTAAAGTTTATCTTAGAGTATAGATTCCATAACTACCTTCACACTAAAACTTTTTGTCGCACGCATAGTTAGCTCGTAAGTATCTTTAACACAAAAATGTGGTAAGATGACACAAGTTATCGTCCCAAGGAATTCTAGTATGTTGCTGCAAGTTTCAGGTATCTGGTTCACTTCCCAAACACCCCAAGTAATCCGTACAATCTATTGCTATCTTCCGGAAACTAGTATTTTCTGGATTCTAATCCGGATCTATCCTCTTCCGAATTCCGGTTCCAACTCTCCATTTGTTTCCGGTTGCAAGCACTTTTCGGATTCCAATCCAGTTTCCGGATTTCCCGATATCCAGATTTCACTACTCAACTCAACGATTTTATATACCCATGTTTTACCCTCAAGAGGTCCACTATTGGTCTTTAGAGAGGTAGGGACTTCACCACTCTTGATCCTCACATAATCTATCCTCTATCACACCAAAATACAGCCCAAGAAATGATTGGCTAAGTAAAGGGGGTGGCTTCCTCACAACTTCCGGATTGTAATTCCGGAAGTTGGTCACGTAGGGACGCGTTAGGTCCTCCTTTTAACAATGACGGATCTTTGACTTTCCGGAACTAAGGATTGACTTCCTAGCTGTCGACCACTCCTGAGGTTGGTAGACCTTCCGATGGGTAGAAATATTCCTTTGGAAGTTGCTTATCTCCACATGGAATCCTCCCTAGACTTCTGGATCACATCCACACCCTTCCTGGGCCTCCACCGGATCACCGTTCTGGCAATTTAAAGACACCACGTACAACTCCTCACTTGCAAATCTAAAACTCTTTTGCACAACACACTTAGCCTAATCCGGCTATCAAAGAATCTGGACTCCTCACTTACACACTCTCACTTATATACCAGCACACAAGTAACCATAGATACAATACGCAAGAGAATGATCCCCAAGGTGATCTCCTGAATGCTCAGATTAAATGACAAGGAAAGGAATGAATGGACAACAGGCTTGCCCATCCTTAAATACAAAACATGACGACCTAACAACCACCAAAAAATTAGGGCAACGGTCAAATTAACCATTCTGAGAAACCCGGAAAGCCGTTCAAAATCCGAAAAGTCCGGAACTCGGCTATCCCTATAATTCCGGAACTTGACTAATTCCGGAAGCTCCTAAAATTCCGGAATGTTTCGGATTCCGGATCCGTCCTATTACTGGATTTTAACGTTTATAACAATTCTAATGATCTAGAAATTACTTATTCTAAACTTACTCTCTATCTGTTCTGTATTGCCTATTCTTACATCAGAAAGAAATTTTTTAGTCTATTATAATCCAGTTCTAGTCTATTCTACTAACATTTGAATTTCCGTACTTTGACACTTTTCATAACTTTCATCTCATTAATCAAAATAGAATGATTCAAAGCTTCCCATGTGTATATAAATCTAAAGAACCAGTTTCAAATTTTTATTTACCAAAAAAGTGATTTTTAATGAAGTTTTTTCAATTGCCTGGGCTACCCGCCAACCAATGAAAATGACATATCATGCAATAGTTTTTTAACCACGTAGTCAAAAGTTATGAAAATTGTTGGGCCTTAAAGCTATTCCTCGAGCACATCTTGTGTGAAAATTTCAAAGAAAAAAATAAAAATTCCGGTTGTAATGAGCTGCCTAAAATTGCTATGTTGTCAAAAAATGGTGTTTGGTCCTTTAGAGGTTAAGTCAAGTTCTTCACTAGGATTATAAGATTGAGCAGAAGTTTGGTCAAATCTGGCCTCAATAGATAATACCGACAGTGTGTCAATGAGCAATAATAAGAGTGTGCTAGTATGGATCTTGTATATTCCAATAAAATGTTGTTATCAAAAAATGGGGTTGCCAAAATCCTCGGAAGAGGGCCTTATATACTTGTTAGAAGGCTCCACCATCTAAGTTTACAGTGAGATATTTGTCTTCTTACTCAAAGATATTTTAAAACTAACCCTAACCAACCCTAAGATATTTTCTAACCTACCTAAAGATATTTTCAAAATAGTATTTGTTTAATCCAAGAATTTTCTAGAACAAACCTCATTTAGCAATGAAATTTTGCCAAAATCAAATCTTAGATTTTTTCCAAAGATATTTAGGAAATTAACCTAATTAACCTTGAGATATTATACAAATAACTCCAAGATATTTCTAAATATTCTTAGTTTAATCAAAGATGATTTTTTAAGGAAAGATTTGAAATCCTAACCAAATCTAATCTTTGATTTTTTCCAATATGTTTTGCAAATTAACCTAAAATTACCACTAATTACTCCTAAAAGTCAAACCTATTGTTGGACCCTCTCTATCTTTTAGGGAACAATTTGAAATCAAAAATCAATTGCGCCATCATGTTTGTAAGACCCAAATTAGTCTACAAGATCCTCTACTGCCTTCTTCTAAGCCAATTATACTTGTAAGAATCACCAACAATAATTCCAAAGAAAAGTCAAAATTCCAACTATTGAAATTTGCATTTTCCAAAGAAACTAACTACCTAGGGTTGTCTGGAAGGTTTGTGGGAGTAAGAAAAGACCCTTCATTTGCAACATTTGGACACCATTACCTTTTGGTACGCCGGTCAACCCGCCGCCATGTTGTAAATGCTCTTGAAATTTGATGTTGCTATTGATTTTGATACTTGTAACTATCAAAAAGTCTTCAAATTCAATGGGATGCTTTGTTAATACACAAAACAGTATCATAAATTTTAGTGAAATTTTAATGCACTTTGAGTAATTTCTACAAATTTATCATTAGTTCCAAAGGGAGTTGACTTTCCATGGAGGCATTATGGAATTTCGTAAAATCCCGAAACTTTTTGGACAACCTCTAGGAAGTTTCCAAGACTTAAGTGCATAGTCAAATCTCTATTTGCACCATTCATATAGAGGCTAAAATTAGCAATTCCTTTACAATTTCTAACCGAGGGAGAAATCATTATGGTACCGGGGTTTATTGTGGATGACTAACTCCTATATCATGGATGATTGCCTTTATTCTAAAAGCACTTCTCTGTATACTCCAATCACCTCTCCCTCCGTCTACTTTGCATTCTGGTTCATATTAAAAAAGTTATCTACAAGACTAACACTAACTAATTCACATTCTTTATGAATTGGATCTAGACTCTTTTAAATCTAAAATTAGACTTTAGTATTTAGCCAGGTTTTCACATGCACTTTGTAGGATTAGTTTTACATAGACAAGACACTAGGACTAGCTAACTCTCACATCCTCACTTTTCTTGGAAATGCTAATCTAATCTCTCAGACACTTAACTAGGATTTAGAAACAAAAAAACAAGGTATTTTATGCATTCCGCACTTCCAGAAAGACTCCTAACTGAATTAGTAGGGACTTCTACCAAATCTCCTTCAACTACTTTTTTTATGCCTTTTTGCATAAAATTACATAAAAACTAACAAAAAATTGCAAAAAATAATCCCATAGTTCCAAGTGCTATTTTGAAGGCTCACAAATGGGGCCTTCAAAGGGCCATTGGATTTAGTCCACATTCTAGAAGCCTTCCTAAAATCCCATTCTTTTTCTAATGCATTCTTCATTGTTTTTATTCACTGTTGAAGAAGATATGTGTCATAGGAAGGAGATGTGAAGTTATCAAAGCCCCCTTCAATAACTTGATCTTCTTTGAAAAAGTAATGCAATAATACTATGTAATAAAAAGATGCGATTACATCTACTTTTGCAATTAACACTTTCCTTGCCATTTAAAAAAATCTAGAGCCGTTGATCTCTATTTTAAAAAGAATTCTCCCCTTTCCAATGTCATTGATCTCCAATTTAGTAATCATTGTGGAACACCATTGTGAGAGGCAATCTTGGCCGTTGCTTAGGAACAAATATAGATGTAGATACAAAATATGGATATGAATTATGGATACAAAATATGAATACATACATGGATGGATACAAATATACAAATATAGATATGGATACAGACATACATAATATATACGGAAATCACACATATCCCTTATTGATTGCAAGTAAGACTACTTCCTGAAAAATACAAATAGGGGGGATCATAATTAAACCAACCTAATGTATAGGGGGATTAAATCAGCCCAATGCATGGGGTGGTATTTTCAGACTATAACTGATCAGAGTTTGAAATCACAATATCTCATTATATTCCCATAAGATGTTTGCATCTTCTAGGTATTAATCATTATGTTCAGTTGTATTCACTATGTAATAACACTATGCATCCCCAAAAGCTGGCCAGTCCCGCTCCTACTCCTTTATATTAAAAAGAAAATAAAAACCTTTTGATTTGTCCACTTCAACCCCAAACCAAATCCAAAATATTTTAATATGGATATTGTATACAAAATACATATGGCTATCTAATATGGAATACTTATACAAGTTCATAGACATTTTCAACAAATTAACATCCCATACAAGCCCAAAAATTGAAATAACAAACAATATTGAAAATATACCCTCCCAATTATTTGTTAAAAGCAAATAAAATTTCAATCTTAACCCCTAAAGAACCAAACTATGTTTTTTAGCAACACAACGATTTGGGGTAGTTTACTACAAATGGAATTTTTATTTTATTTTTCTATTAGATTTTCACACAACATGTGTCATAGGAGTAGCTACAAGATTCAACAATTTTTATAACTTTTGACAACATTGTTAAAAATTTATTGTATAATATATAATTTTCAATGATTAGAAGGCAACCTAGGTAGCTCAAAAAATTCTTTTAAAATCCCTATTAAAAAAATAAAAACTTGAAATTGGTTCTCTAGATTTATATATACGTGGAAAGCTTTTAATCATTCCATTTTGATTAATGAGATGAAAGTTATGAAAAGTTTTAGTTTGTAAGTAGTTATAGAATTTCTACTCAAAAATGAATTTAAAGTCCTTTATTTAACTCAATTTTCAATATTTTTTGAAAAAATTAAACCATAGGTTGTAGATTGTTTATTACAACATTACAACCATTGGGAGTGGCATTTTTCAATTCCATAACTAAGTTCTTACCAATTTAGTATTTTGAATCATTCTCTACTTCTTTCTACTTACTATTTTTTTCCTATATGTTGTACAATTCAAAATTATTTGAAATTATTCAAGAATGTAACCAACTTGCCTTGAAGAATGAAACAAAAAAGCACCACCATTTTGGATATTTTTTCATACAAATGTAACCTTGTAAAGTGAAGCTACCCGGTTTTCTACGGGGCCAAACAAGGATTTTTGTCACTTCAAATGCTAGTATATTGCAATCTACATGGTGGAAATTTTTGAAATTTTTTCCACATCTTTTCAAACCAAATTACTACAAGATCCTATAGTTATATGTGTCTAAAAATGATTTTTTTTCTAAAATTTGGTACTTGTATTAAACATGACAGTTTTGGAGCATTTTGGGTGAAAACATAGTCAAGAACCTTTAGGGCTTAGCAAAATCATATTTGTGATCTTTGTATTTTGCAAGAGTTGTACATACTTAGGATAGTTTTCCTTGTTGTTGTGACATACTAACTTAGGGATAGCATGCAAGTCCAAGTTCATTGACATTGTCAACGAATTATTTAACATTAATTCACACTACAAGTTTATGCTAATATATAGTAAGAAAACTAACTCAAGGCTAGTTTGCATAGTCAGTAGCTAGGTTCTAAATTACACATTGTTATTAGCACTAGAAAAAACCCATGTTTTTTTGACATGCCCAGTATTTTTATGTCGGATTTTTTGGACATCTATTTCAACATCTAGATGTTTTTATGTCAACAATAACATCCAATGAACATCATAAACAACATAAAAACAACTAGATGTCAAAATAGATGTCCAAAAAAATCCGTCATAAAAATACTAGGCATACCAAAAAAAACATGGGTTTCTTCTAATGTAGCTAGCTACACTTAGGAAGTACAAAAATATAAATCCTCAAAGTTAGTAGGTTATCTAATTTTTTTGACTATTTAGTTTAGGAGAGCGCAATTAGAACGAATCTCCCCATTTGGAGACAGCTTCACATTAATCTCAGTCATCTTTGTAAAGGAAAGGGGGAAGTTGGTCCCAACAAATGCAAGATTAGAGGCTACATCAAGAGTGATACTGTCATTTTCACTCTTTAATACGTTGTCAGAAGTAAAGAGAACCTTGCCAGCATAAATATTGTTGTAGTACTCGTTGTCAAATGTAGATGGACTAGTCATATCCAAGTTTACAACATTGAGAGGGCTTTCTGGGGGGCATTGATCTTTCAAATTGGCAGCAACAGTAGCATCTAGAGCTGGATCAGTGCCAGATCCGTTGCCGTTAAAGTTGTACAATCGTTTGGTGAAGGTAATACAATGAGCAATTCCAAAAGTATGGGCTCCTGGAAAATAGTATAAACAATGTTATTATGGTTGTAACTAAAGAAAAGTCAATCCATATCAATTATTTTATTTCTAGGGTGTGAGGAACCTTTGATGATTATTGTTCATGGTCAAACATCATTTGAAAACAAGGAACATTATTCTTTTTTTACAATGGCACAATCCACGGTGCCAAAATTATGACATTGAATTACACAAAGCTCTAAAAACTACCACTGGTGTAAAATTCAGATTCCAAGTGCTTTCCAAATGAATATCAAAGTTTCCAACATTATTAACAAATTGACTTTCACACTTTGCATGGAGATACAAAAGGAGGTCACATATTATTTAAATTTACAAACCATTTAACTTCATACTAGAAGAGACCTCAGTCTATGAATAGTGGGAAAAAATTTCTTTACGATTCCTTCTAAAATCTCATTAAACAATCCAAATACGGCAGTGTAGGGCACTTCATATTTTTGCATCACTATCAACTGATTGCTCATATTATTTACATTTCATTCATATTAATTTGGGTGCAATATTTGAGCATTTAATTATTGCTTAGTACCTGAAAGATGAACAAGGTCAGAGCTGTTCAGGCCTTGTGTAGCAAAACTTGCTACTAGCTGCGTATAATTCATGTCAGGACTAGGAAGGAATTGAGAGGCCTCCGTTGCGAGAGAAACTCGTCCATCACACCTCCCATACCTCAGTTGCCATCCACTTTTAGGGGTCGTTTGGACCTGCATCCACAAACATTCAACACAAATTCTCGAGTTAGTCAAACTTAATTGAGTACATGTTTTTCACACAAGGGATTCAATAAGAACTGTTTGAGTTCCTGGAGTCCATGGGCTTAAAACCTTCGACAGAAGTTTTGGGAGAACACTGAACTTGCACGCACAATTCCTTCAGTTGGGGTAAAGCTCTCTCATGGAGTCTCTGAAAACATTTCAAACATGGCCAACCTAGGACGATCATCGTAAGATTACTAAACAGTCATGGGAAGGCTCCTTCCGCGTCAAGAAAACAGGAAGAATGCAAGAAAACAGGTCTGGAGTCAAAGAGACACTGAATTGAACAACAGTATAGAATTCTATTCAAAGCAATGCTCATCCGAATATCATTTGGAAATAGAATGTATCCTCCATTTTCTACTTCAACCTTGGGACACATCTCTGTGGTTTTCCTCTGCTCTGTATTAGAAGAAATGGAGATCCAAATTAAACAATCGTGAATTCCTTAGAAGACCGAACATTGTTTGCACGCCATGAGTAGAGAAACTTGCTTACCACATATCTCTGTGCTGCCAAGGCCACCTCTTGGACAATGTCGGCACATGAAAACACTCCTGCGCAGACAAGCTCCAACGCTGCTTTGACTGCATCAATGACTTCGAACCCTCTCACGGAAGTGTTGGGAGATGCATCCTTCTCGGCGGGTAAATTGCCTGCTGTAGTATTTAGCAGAACGGAAGCATCACACCCCTGCATCCAAAACGAAATAACAAAACTGTCTTAGGTCCAATGCAAATATCAGTTTATCAATAAATTTCAGCTCAAGTTCCTTCCATTTATGAATTTCCTCAGCGAACTTTCAATCTCCCACTGAGAAACAGTTCAATTGCTTAGCAATAAATATAACACTTCCTCAGGCTTGTGGAAAGGCTTACTTGAACAAAGCAGTCGTGAAACGCTAACCTGCACATAAATTGCAATGAACTTGTTTCAGGTAATTGCAAGAGAAGAAATTAGATTCCATAGCCATATGGTCCCTAAGATTTTTAGATCTCTGCATTTATTCGCTGCTGCACAACCTTTAATTATGCTACAGAGATTTTGTTGAGCAAACTCAAAGATGTACAACATGAAACTTCAATTTTGTTATATTGGCAAAATTCAAAGTGCAAAAATTGTTACATTTGCTCTTAAATACTCAAAAACCCAGGAGTGATATAGATTTAAGTTTCCAGATGTCTGTCCAGAAAAGGACATGCCGAATTTGTAAATTTCCACTTATATAACAAAATGAATGTCATCACAAAATAATTCCTTCTGACCACATGTCAGACGTGATCTCAGGCTTTACGTCTTGATAAGTATATGACTTTGAAAACACGTATATGGATGCTCAACTGCCAGCAAACAAAATGAAATTCAAAGACTGATTTCATTTGCCAAATTTTATTTGCTTCTACACATTGGAGTTCATAAATCCATGTTCTACTTATCAAAGGAGGCCCAATTTTCTGTCAATCATAGAACTTACATGGATTGGTTCAATCATAAATTTCCGGCTATGTAGGTTTGTACTACACATTCAAGCTCCAAATCGAACCAACGGACAAAACAATACGTATGCATTTCACGAATTTTCAACCACAAGAAAAGGCTAGCTTGGAAAACAGAATGTTTAGATTGGCAGTAAAAACGAGTCCTGTTGTATACACACCTCATCAAGGCAGGAGCAAGGCCAGGATCAGCAGCAATTCTGGGTGCCACAATAGAATCCGTAAGATTTTGAAACTTCGCAGTAGCAAAAGTGCCAAAGCCGGGGCACAGGTCGTCGTAGTAAACGGAGCTGAGATCACTGCCTGGTGTGCCGCCATTCACCAGCCCTGTTGACAGCATGAGAAAGGCCATCGCCAAGTTCACGAGTTTCCCTGTCGGCACTAATGGCTGGATCTTACGCGCATGGCGGTGAAGCTGCTGCATGAAAGCTATTGGCAACAACATCTTATCCATTGCAGTTTTCCGAACTGGAGACGTGAGTCGTGGACTAGCTATCTCGTGGCAAGCTTGCAGGCTTAAACCTTTTCAAAGAACTGAAGCCTGCAAAATAAATACCAAGTCATTCAAAGCACTTTGGTACCGCAGTACTAATTATACAGTACACTAATGGGCAATTTCGTTAGAATGGCGGTATTCCGTTAGTTTGACACTTTTAACAGTTCAGATCGTGCACTCTGAAATGGTCTGAAATCTATAATTATCTTAGATTTTTGACATCTATATGTTTCCTAGATATTTGAAATCTATAAAAAAATCTTATTTTTTCAAATTGTGCGGTCTGAAATCTATCAGTTCTTGATTTTTGAAATCTATAACCGTCCTAGATTTTGAAATCTATAATAATCCTAGATTTATGAAAACTATATCTATCTTAGATGTCACTTTTATGATTCAGAGTGGGCACTCTGAAAATGACACACGAAATACCGCCATTTTAACCAAATTGCCCATACTAGCTCAAAGAATATATAAAGAACCGTGTTGTAAAGTGCGTTCAAGGGTCCCAAACACGGTACATCTTTTGTCGAAGGAATTCTAGGCAGATCCGAAAGGTCAGAAGCATTGGATCAAATTTACAATTTCAAGCAGACTAGCTCCAAAGGTTTACATTCCCCTCTCAGAGGAAATGAAGAAAAAGCATATGACTGATGACAGAACTAATGTAACTTACGTCAATTTCGTTACATTGGTGCATTTCAGAGCTCCAAAATCATGATATTCCACTGCAAAGGAGTTGATGAATCAAAGCGGCACAAGCAGCTGGGCTGAGGATCGATGAAGATGCTGAGCGAGGTGAAGAGCGGCATTTGAGTTTCAAGTCAGCATGTCTCTGAAGGAGGCCACTGATCCACCGTGCGCTTGAATTGAAACTTACAACTGATGTAGATGGCATTCCTTGAGGACCACTATTTATACTTTTCTCCATGAACTGAAATTAAGCTCACGTCATTACTCTGTCCTTTTGCTCGTGCACCCCATGCAGCATTTTAACTTGAGTATAAGCAATGGCATGTTAGCAAATTAAAAGTCTTGACTTTGGGAGGGTTGACCTTGGCTAGCAAGACATATATGTCAAATGGAAGTGCCCATGTTCGGACACGACATTGATTTTTAAAGCATCTAGCTAATGTAGGACGTATCATTAAAGAAGCTATTTCAAGAGCCCTACAAGCTCTACTCAAAGTACACAAAAACATGTCCATGTCCTGTGTGAACCCATGGAGTGGACAAGATAGGCGACATACTATACAACAATATATTTTAGTATTATATCTTGCTCTTGTAGAAAGAAGATCTCTTCATTATCTTTACTTATCTTAAATTTTTTGTACTTTCTTAGTCCTTTAGCTTCTAGTACCATGTTTATAAAGCAAGGTGCAAAGGCATTGTTCCATCTCTTTCAATTGATTAAAAACTTAAGACTCATATTGTCGAATCTTTAAATAAAACATACAAAAAATGTTATGATCCATTTCTCTTAAAATATCAATAATTATGAATCCAAGCCTTTGATATTGATAACGTACCCTACTAAAGCAACCCAATGGTTTTCAACCACCTACCATATCCCAACCATCACACCCCAACCCAAAATGTGCAACAATAGGGGAACAATAACAAAAGGACAAAATAAAATATATGCTTAGAATCTTCTAGCAAGAGAGTTTTTAGCAGCCCTTGAGAGAGTTTATTTTTTCTCTACTGATTCTATTTTGTTAAATTGGCATGATTCCAATGCCAAATTGTGACATACATGTAAACAATGTACAAGACAGGTAAAAAATTTCAAACTCTAACTGAATGAACTTGACATTTAGTCAGGTGTGTTTTGATACAACCTCTAGAAGAAAATTGTGTTACAGTCAACAAAAGTTAGCCGACATATTCTATGTTTTGTGATAGAAAACAGAAAATTTGTGCTGATTACAACGCAATTTTCAAAAATTTGCATTCACTGCAACACACTTTTTAGAAAATGTTAGCTAGCTTTTGTTGACTGTGACACAATTTTCTACTAGTGATATTTGAACCTCCTCGACAACATTTATTGCCTTGTATATATATGATTTCTTCTTTTGTGCACGTACATTGTATGTTACAGAATGGTCAATGTTTCTAAAGAGTTCCACAAAAATAAACACGTTGTCAAGGAGTTGCATGAATTGATTTTTAATTAATTTCATGCTATGAAGATAATTGTAATACACAAAACAAAGCAACCTCGTAACCTTCCTAAATACTTTCTTTTGTAGTAAACAGAAGGATGCAAATATGGATGACTCCTCCGTCGAAGATTTGATTAGAAAGCGAATTCCATTAAAATGGCATATGAAATCCGCTACTTTTGGAACAATTGGTCTGAACATCTAGGACATGTATAGATGTAAAACCGCCAAAGTTCTGGAATGCTGCCATTTTAATGAAATTCGCCATTTAGTTGTTCTTCTTCAATTCGATCAGCTAGCTTTCCTTCACACCAATCTTGGGTACTGCCTTGACCAGTCCTAGGTATTGCCTTGACATATTGTCTCTTAAAATATTAATTTCCCGAGTGTAAATATACCTACAAGGGCAATTTCGTTAAAATGGCAAAATTTCGTAACTTGGCAGTTTTCATAGTTCAGAGCGGTTGCTCTGAAATGTTCAAGTGTCCTAGATTTCTGAAATCTAAATCATTTCTGGACGTCTAAAATCTACAACAGTCATAAATGTTGATTTTCAAAGTTCAAACCGTGCAATTTGAAATGTACATCAGTGCTAGATTTCTGAAATCTATATAAGATTAAGATTTATGTAATCTATACCCTTCTTAAATGTCACTTTCGCAGTTCAAAGTGGCTGCTCTGAAAATGGCATACGGAATACCGCCATTTTAACGAAATTGCCGTTTTAGTACTGTTTTGGTGAGTTGGTGCTGAATTACTGTCAGTGTCTGTTATGTGAACTGTGTCGATATGTAAGAATCAGATCAAGTTTGATGTCCAAAGAACTCTCGGACGGCTGTAGAGTGGGAGATCGACGAATCGGATAGCTAGTGACGCATCAGAGCTGGCGATTGAAGTGTGAGAGGAAACTGCACGTGCAAAATGTGCTCGACAAGGTGCGACGTGAAGGCAATAATTTCGACGTCTTCCAGAGCTTTGGCACTGTCAGGACAATCGGAATTCTATACCTGTCCGAATTTGTAGAGCTCTTGGAAGTTCAACTTTGCTAGAGGGATCGAGCCTGAACTTGCTATAGCTAGCACTTTAAGTTGATCGTGTTGCAGGCTCCCTCTAGCAGTATATATGTCGGTCTCAACTCTCAAGTACGTACCCAAACTATTGATTCTATTCTAGCTAGAGAGTACGAGATCCACCTGCTACATGCACCGTGGAACTCTCTACTTCAGGTTTTTTCGATCTGTACAATTTTACCTTCCTGGCCATTCATTTCTTCATTGCCAATTAAATTTTGCAGTACTTCATGCGCCAAACATTGTGGCGAATATCTCCACTGAGGTCTAAGGTAACAGGTTCAGAAATCGCCCACCTAAGAGCTGAAAATGAATTTTGGGAAAATGGGCAATTTCGTTAAAATGGCGAAATTTCGTAACTTTGGCAGTTTTCACAGTTCAGAGCGGCCGCTCTGAAATGTTCAACTGTCCTAGATTTCTGAAATCTAAACCTCTTATAGATGTCTGAAATCTACAATAGTCATAGATGTTGCTTTCAAAGTTCAGATCGCACAATTTGAAATGTACATTAGTGCTAGATTTCTGAAATCTATATAAGACAAAGATTTATGTAATCTATATCCCTCGTAGATGTCACTTTCGCAGTTCAAAGTGGCCGCTCTGAAAATGGCATACGGAATATGCCATTTTAACGAAATTGCCCATGAAAGCAAAACTTCTTGAAATATTTTTCAATAAATTCTTCCTTGAAAGAGAAGTGGATTTGGCATCTTCCCTAAGTCGTTTCATATTTTTTGGAGCTTTTTGAAATTAGTTATGAAAATTTGAAGTTGAACTGGCATAGGGCTCCAAAATTGTCCACCCCTGAAATGTACATTGTTTGTACATCAGTGAAGGCTATGAAAAAACAGCATATACAAATCGTGTACATTTTACAAGTAGGCGGTTCTTAATGCCCGAACTATTCTTGAGCCTGTTATCTTAATAGATTTTGGTTTCAGGCGGCCAGATTGAACCGCGCCGAAGGAATGGAATATCGTCAATTCAACGAAATTGACGTGAAGAGATAGTGGCCCATTTAGATTCCCAGCGATGGATTGGAGGCATGTGTTTAATTTGAAACTATTGACATCTAGCTTAACGACAATTTCGTTAAAATGGCGGAATTCCGTATGCCATTTTCAGAGAGGCCACTTTGAACTGCGAAAGTGACATCTAAGAGGGGTGTAGATTACATAAATCTTAATCTTATATAGATTTCAGAAATCTAGCACAAATGTATACTTCAAATCGTGCAGTCTGAACTTTGAAAGGAACATCTATGAATAATGTAGATTTCAAACATCTAAACACGATTTAGATTTCAGAAATCTAGGACAGTTGAACATTTCAGAGCGGCTGCTCTGAACTGTGAAAACTGCCAAAGTCATAGAATTTCGCCATTTTAACGAAGTTGACGATCTTGTGCTAAAGTCATCCACCCACTTTGAACTGAAGTTTGAGCAGATTCATCAAACTACTAACAATTCAAAAGGATTACTATTATGCATTTCTAAGCCCACTCTCGGATGGATATCCCAGTTTCATGCAAAGTTTGATCTAGTGATCAAATATGTGGAAGCTTCTCATGCTGAAAGTAAACACTGACCTGGGTGTTACCAAAGGAAATCAGGAATGATGGGCAATTTTCGTTAGAATGGCGGTATTCCGTTAGTTTGGCACTTTTAACAGTTCAGACCGTGCACTCTGAAATGGTCTGATATCTATAATTATCTTAGATTTTTGACATCTATATTTGTCCTAAATATCTGAAATCTATAAAAGTCTTAGATTTTTCATATTGTGCAATTTGAAATTTATATTGGTTTTAGCTTCTTGGAATCTATAACTATCCTAGATTTATGAAATCTATATCAGTCCTAGATGTCACTTTTATGGTTCAGAGTGGGCACTCTGAAAATGGCACACAGAACATGGTCATTTTAACGAAATTGCCCATAATTCTATCCAGACAATGCATTTAGACAGCGGACGATCTTTCGACTAGAATTATGTAATTATTCACTATGATATTGCCAATCACATTAGAAAATGGTAACTATTACAGTGTATCAATTCATCTTCTCATTTAAGTTGTCGAAACACGCCTAGGTATAATATTTGTCAGGAAATCAATCAGCGTTTCAGTGCAACGATGATCGCCTACAAAGCTTACTTGATTGTGGAAAATATGGTAAGGCCAATGCGGCACTGCTACAACTGTTTGTCAATTAATTATACTAACTTAACAGGTGGTTGGGTACATCGATTGAGTTGCAAGCTCCTGTCCAATAATTTGAGGAATTGGCAAAACATGTAACGGTTTGGTAGTAAGGTAGAAGGCTCAGAAAGCGCTCGTCTGAGGGAAGAAAGACTTATGTAGTACAAAAATGGGTGAATTCAAAGTTTTTTTTACATTTTTGTGGAAGAAACAGAAATGAGGAATACAACAATCAAAATTTTAAGTTTAATTTTCTGACTTGAAATGAATAAGATATGATTTTTTTAAGTCAGAGGTGCATAGGTTCCTATTAATGCTCATAGGTGCAATTGTAATCAATCAAAACATGCCATCGAATGGAGCCAGTGAGTCATTTAAGAATGATCCTAACCATGCCTTTAAACAGAAACAATGATTCTAAGAATGATCCATTGTATGTTTCCATTCAATTCACTCTTGATTGTAAATCAAAATTTATTGCAACTGCTAAACACCCCAGGGGGTCTTCACATAGTTTCAAATCCAATTCAAAGTGTTGTAACTTTTGCACATGATGTCCAAATTCAATAAAATTTATTGGAAAATTTGCATTCTCTCTTCTAGTGTGTATAATAAAATTTTCAAATCAATACAAGATGTATTGTTTTTTTGGAAGCGAATCAAAGCTCAAACCTGCATTTGATGGCTGCAACTTTGGGGGCTTGTATCTCCTTCGTCCAATGTTAATTTTCAATAAAATTTGTTGGATTATGTTTTCCTTGAAGTCTAGTTGTTTTGGTAAGATTTTCATGTCAATCCAAATTGTTTTGAATGTTTGGGAGCAATTTGAAGTTTAAAATCCTTACATTTTTGGATTATAGTGACCTTCGGCGGCTTGTTTCTTCATCATACAATGTCCGTTTCTAATAATAAAAAGATTGAAAAGTTGTGCATACTAGTCTACTTTGCGTGGTTAAATTTTCACATGAATCCTAGAAGTTATGAGTAGAAAGAGGTTCAGCCTTAGATGTGTTTTTTGCAATTTTTCTTGTTTTTTTTTTACATTTCAAAGTCATTCTGCAGATTTCACCAAATTCAGGTCTTTATTATGAGTAAAATCACACATGATAATCACTTGCTCAATAGCCTAAAATCACACACATGGATTGGCAATTTCTCACCACATGAAGTCATTTTCATTTCTACATTCTATGTGCACTGTTTTGGACACTTCTGTAGGGGCGGTGCTTAATGCCTGAACTATTTTTGAGCCTCCTCCTATACTGCAATTGATTTGACCAGAATGCACCACGGCAAGCACACAAACTTGGCACTCATGAAGGACTTTTTGGTATGTATTCATTTAAAAGATAGTGTTTGGGGGCAAATGATTTGCCCTAAATCAAAGGAAGTGATGGGCAATTTCATTAAAATGGCAATATTCCAAGTGCCACTTTGACAGTGTACCATTTTCACCATGTAAGATTGGTTAGATCTCATAATGGGTATTTTGAACCATCTAGGACAGCTATAGATTAGAACAACCGTTCTGAACTGTTTTCTTGCCATTTAAAAATAATACTGCCATTTTAATGAAATTGCCTATAATAGAACAATGTGAAAAATGCATATTGATCTCGTTTAACCAACAACAAGAGAGAAAAACTCCACTTAGTTGGCATAAGGTAGTTTTCTTCTAAAGTGACCTTTTAAGAGCTGATTGCATTTGGGGGAAGCTAAATTCTTTGAAACAATTTTCAATAATTTTAATAGGAAGGAAAAAGGACTTGTCATCTAACCCAAGTTGTTTAGTATATTTTAGACCTTTGTGGAATTAGTTACAAATTTTTGAAGTTGAAAAGTAGTAATTACAAAAAGCAACCACCTCCTAGTCCATTCATGGTACATTGAAGAAAGCAAAATGTACCTTTGTATTAGAGGGCACTATTATTTTTGGATACTTCCAACTACTAAAACAAAAAAATCCAAAAGATTGACAAATTAGAGAAATTGAGTTTTAAATATAAAATGATTTTATTTATTTTTGAAAAATAAGGATAAAATTACAATCAAAACATCTAAAAATAGATTTTAAAATTTTTGGCACTGAATCTAAAATTCAAAAGTTATAGTAGAAGACAAAACCAGTTTAGCAACCCCCTGCCAAAATCGTTCGGTCTTTCTTGTAGTCACCCCTTTATACAGTTTATTGTCACTATTTTATTAATTTGAATTGCGTCAAAAAGGTATAAAAAAATTGCACTAAAAGAAAAGGGTTACAAAAAATGACCCCTATAGAATGTCACCACTTGTCATTAAAAGGTGGTCCTTCTAGAATGTATCATTTGAATCTTTTTAACTTTATATTTTTGTAGTACAAATTGGAAATTGAAATTTTTTATGTTGAAGAATTGAATTAAGAGTTGAGACATTTTAAAAAATTATATATTTTATACACTAATTCCAATGGTGAGATTGTTTTAGCAAGCAAACTAAACAATATGGAACTTTTTTATTTGAAAAATTGTAAAAAATTGAGTTAAAAAATGAGCCCTATAATTAATTTTTTGAAGATGTTGTAATTGCCTCCAAAATAAGATTCTCCGTATCTTTGTCACTAGTTCAAATGGAATGAACCAAATGTTTCCATATAGACAAAAAATATTTTCTATAAAAATCAAAATTTAAAAGAAATTATTTTGACTTTTAGTCATTTATTTTGTGCTGCCCCATTTAAACTACATTATAAGCTTAGGGTGGCAAACTTTTGCTTTAGTCACCGATTGCAATGAAAACCATATGGATGAGAAACTAAATAATGTATTTTTCTATCTCCAAAAAATTTCAAAAAATCACTACAAAAATCAAGATCTTACAAGGAGCCTACCTAAAATCCATTTTGTCCCTTCATAAATAATATAAGGCCATATTCCTTAAAATGAGACAATCTGTAGTCTCATATCATCTTTGACTTTTCATTTATATAATAATAAGTGTTTGATATTGAATTTTTGGGGTAAATTGAGAATTTAATATGTTAATACATTCACAAACCTTTGATTTTATAAAGATTGATATGTTCATGAATTTTTTATTTGTTGAAATAGAGGTCTTGAATAATAGGGTTGAAGCTTCAAAATGTCCATTTTGTCTCAATTTAACGAATATGGCCATAATAAGGACAATGGGACTTTTATTACAACATAAACATTCAATACCTTGTGGAGATGTTGCCTTTTCCTCTCTTCAGATGTCATCCATCATCTTTTGGAGAATCCAATCGCTTCATTGAATCAAGCCTTGAGTTAATTTATTTAGTTGAATAAAGTTGAAGCTAGCAACCAAGCCAAGTTTTCCCGTGACACACTACCATATCTTGTCACTCAGCCCATTATGCACACAAGAAAATTTATTTTTGGAGGGGTGTTGGATGATTTTTGACCCAATTGTTTGGTTTGTCCAAGTAGTGACGTTTCCTGATGCGTGGCTTGTTAGCTATTGATTGCTACGGAATATTCCACATCATTTCATCCAAGGAGAGACAATCATTTTTACATCATTTCATCCCGGCTATTCAATGTTATGAATGCGATTAAAACATTTGCAATCTTCCTATTGAACTTCTAAACTCTAAAGAATTAAAATATTTTCTAATCTTGATGTACAAACATTTGGATAACTCTACATGATTTGAATGAATACTAATAAATTCTATTCAACAAGTTTCCACCAATTTATGGATGTACAGTGGGGTACAACTCAATTACAAATTTTTGGATCCTCTTAAGGTTAGGAGAATTTTGGGGGACCTGTGTGCACTAAAAAATGAAAGGAATTTCAAAATGCGTTGTAATCACATAGAAGTCTGTTTTATCATCATTACAAACAAACATATGTAATTGAAAATCATACAAAGATTTTGATGTTTTCTATACACTATGTACTATCTAGTGTTGCCAACATTTGTGAAAATTACAACTTATATTCAATGGTACCGTAAGATAATTTTTTGGGGGCCTGGAGGGCCGTTTCGGGCCTGTTCCTGGCGCTGTTCCCCTCGTAGCAAAAGGACGACCGCTGTCAGAATTTATTTTTTGAAAAAAAAAAAAAAAAAAAAATCTTAAAATGGAAAAACAAGTTGAACAATTTTTTAAAATTAAATTTTTTTTTTTTGGTATGACGTGACAGTCGCTCGACCACGTCACGCATCTGCTGCGGCACAGTTCCAGACAATTTCAGAGTCTGGGAACCCTGGGGATCTCGCAGCCCTCCACAGGGGTTGAAAAACTTGTAATGATATAAGAAATGAACCTTCACAATTGCTTTAGAGATACTTATTCCCATACCACTTGAATTGAATTGCTTGTATGATTTCTTGCTTCTTCTTCATCCAAGTGCAAAAAGTCTTTGACTATTCTCCAAAGGTTCTCTATGAAATGGTAGATAGTGTATAAAAGGAATCCAAATTGTTGTATGCTTTTAAATTATTCATTTTTCACTTGTTATGGAGTTGAAGTGCACTTCAGTGCAATTCCAACGCAATTTGTGCTTTCGAAATTGGTTCATTCTTTAACACGCCAGAGCTTTCTAAAGTTGCTGAACTGTCCAGTGAAAATGGACTGAAAATTTTGTAATTCAGCTGTACCCCACTGCACTGTACAGTGAGCACTATATAAGCAGCTCCCTCACTCCATGGAAAGATTGGAAGCTAGATCACAACTGTCTAGCATTGCCTAAACGAATCGAAATATAAGAAACCCCTGTGAGGGTCATTGCACGTGTGCACGAGTGCACGAGCTCACGTTATTTTTCATGAAAAATTCACAGCACCAGCTTATTTTAATATATTGTGATTCTTTTCGCACCGATAAGGCTGCAAAAAGCTACTGTACTGTACTTTCAAGCCACTCTTTCTTGTTGCATGGTATCACCTTAACTTACATCGTGTTTTCTTGTACACCTGCAAGCCCACAATTGACCTTGCCCAAAATGCTGACTCCTGCATTTGGACCAAAAATCGTCACTGACTGTTTCCTACACAAAATAATGAAATTAGATTGTCCCTCATTAACCCCTAAAGTTCCTTGACTATGTTCTCACCAAAAATGCTCCAAAACTGCCATTTCTAGTACAAGTACCAAATATTTGAAAAATATCATTTTTGCACACATATAACCGTAGGATCTTGTAGTATTCTGGTTTGAAAATACGTGGAAAAAATTTCAGAAATTTTCATCGTGTAGATTGGAATTTATTAGCATTTGAAGTGGCAAAAGTCCTTTTTTGGGCCCTGCGAAAAACCGGGCAGCTGCACTTCACAAGGTCAGATTATTATGAAAAAAATTCCAAAATGATTGTGCTTCTTTGGATTCATTCTTCAAGGCAAGTTGGCTACATGCTTGAAAATTTTCAAATTATTTGGAATTGTACAACATATAGGAAAAAATAATAAGTAGAAAGAAGTAGAGAATGGTTCAAAACACTAAATTGTTAAGAAGTTAATTATGGAATTGAAAAATGCTAATCCCAATGGTTGCAATGTTGTAATAAACAATCTACACCCTAAAATTTTATTTTTTTTGAAAAATATTGAAAACTGAGTGAAATAAACGACTTTAAAGTTTATTTTAGAGTAGACAATCCATAATTGCCCACAAACTAAAATTCCTCATAACGTTTGACTCATTGATCAGAATGGAATGATTCAAAGCTTTTCACGTATATATAAATCTAATAAACCAATTTCAAATTTTTATTTTTGAAAAAAGTGATTTTTTCTGATCTGCCCGAACTGCCCGAGTTGAGAAACAAACAACATATTTGGCCATAACTTTTGACTCGCATTTCCAAATGTCATGAAATTTGGTGCATATGAAAGATATTCCTCGTCCACGCCTTCTATAAAAATTTCAGCCCAAAATGTGAAAATCTCCAGTCACACGTACCTACCCAAAATTGCTATGTTGCCAAAAAAGGCATGTTGGTCCTTTAGGGGTTAATTTCTCAACATTCTACTATATATATATATATATATATATATATATATATATATATATATATATATATATAATTATGTACTATTATTATAGAAGGATGTAGTAATGCAAGAACCATGATGGGCAATTTTGTTAAAATGGCGGTATTCTGTTAGTTTGGCACTTTTAACAGTTCAGACCTTGCACTCTGTGAAATGGTCTGAAATCTATAGCTATCTTAGATTTCTGAAACCTATATCAATCCTAGATATTTGAAATCTATAAAAAGTTATAGATTTTTCAAATTGTGTGGTCTGAAATCTATAACTATCCTAGATTTCTGAAATCTATACCTATCCTGATGTCACTTTTATGGTTCAGAGTGGGCACTCTGGAAAGGGCACACGGAATACCGCCATTTTAACGAAATTGCCCATCATGATGTGTGTTGCATGGGTTGGTGCAGTGTTTCATGGCCTGGGTTTAGAGAGTTGCATGTGCTTCCATGTGGACAAGCATGAAGTAACTTTTCTGGATAAGGCAACCTGATTGTCAAAGCAACCCAATTTCACTATTTTTATAGATAATTATGGATTAGACAAGATGTACGCAATCTAAAAATGAAAGTCTATAATAAAAACATAGTGTTGATTTTTTCAGCACACCTACAAACAGACAAACTTTGAAAATTTATAATCTATTCATTTTGGTGTTCCAATAATTATGCATGCTAAAGTACATTAGAATCCTCAATCTTTCAATTGCCGAAAAGGCTTAATAAATGGAGATAATTATTTAATACTAGTAAACTATGCTCAGTTGTAATTAGGGTCAATTGTAGATGTACTGTACATACCTTTAGCATAGTACAATCTAACCACTCTTTCTTCGTGTTTTGAAAATCATCTACAGGAGTCGCTCCACCCGGCTCCGCTCAAAGCTCGAGAAAACTCAGAGCCGCTCGTAGCCTATGCCAGACGCCACACTGTTCACGCACAGTTTTCGTGCTTCAGTGATTTGCTTGCCACTTGGTTGGGACCTTGCTCGGAAATGATTTCATCCCTAGCTAAGAGCCGGCTCCCGCCTGCGGCTTCCTGTGCGCATCCCTATTGAAGCAGAGAAGAAAGTGAAAGTGAGGTCTAAAGACATGTGTCAATTGGAAAAGTTCAAATTGTCCTTGTGAAAAACTAATAGCCACTTCCTTCACATGGAAGAACCTGACTGTAGCAAATGCACGTGGAGTGGAAGTGGATCAGGCCGAAAGCCACAATTATTCATTTTCATGCCTTGTTAGTTATCTCTGCATGCGGTCCCAGCACTTGAATGTGCGTCATTTTGCTTGTGCACACGAATCTCAAAGAGTACATTGCTGTCAGTGGCACAACCAACGCAAGCGACGTACATTTTTCTATTAATTCCTGAGAACCCACGTTGCACGATTAATTTTTTTCCATCCGATGCTTGCTTCTAAGGATTCCAGTCGCTTGGTGGATTGTGTGAAACCATCTTAGGAGTTGTGACCTGCGTGCGTGCCCCCTCGAGACACTAATGGAAACAAGGGTCGCGTACACTAGAAAAATGACTACGAGGAGAGACACCCGAATAGTCAAGTTTGCCATGTAAGTCGATCTTCTTCTGTGTCATTCCCGTAGTTTACACAACCCTATTTTCTACTAGCGAGGACACCCTTGTTGCACTTGCACTTGCTCATGTCTGAAGTCACCGGCCGAAGAATGGAATGCCTCTAAGATAATCAAGTAATTGACAAGATTTCGATCGCTGCACGAAGTTGATAGCATTGCACACGCACGCAGTCCCTGTTCTTAGTTGTAAAAAATTCCTTCATTGCTGATAAGCTACTGTTTGCCAATTGCAAAGAGCTAGAGATTGTACGGAAATGGAACAGTGAGTCTTCGCTCGTGCAAGACCGAACAGTCCTTCAAGATGCTCTCGTGCTACGACCTTCTTGGCAAGTCTGGAAGTCATCGACACTTTTCCAGATAAAGATATGCACACGTGCTCGATCGATTCTTTGCGGGTTTAGCTCTTTTCTACGGAATCATAGATCAACCGAACTCCTATGGGACCGCAGACTCGTAGGAAGGGAAGAAGAGCATCATTCTCCATGGCCAGTGTAGACCGTAGACCACATCTGGTCTAACTTGTGGAATTTGAACCCCAGCCAGGAGAAGAAATTAGGAATTTCTTTTATTGGCTCTGTGCTTTGGACACAGACTAGGCCATCGACTCTCTGGTTTCTGAATCTGAGTTTCCAAATCCTATTTACAACCACATTCACATTGCATAACATGGTTAGGATTTGGTTGGAATCATTACATGTTTTTCAGCCCCTGTAGAGGGGTGCGAGTTCTCCAGGGTTCCTAGACTCTGGAACTGCCTGGAACTGCGCCGCAGCAACTGCATGACGTGGCAGAGGGATTGCCATGTCATATTTATTTTATTTTTTTAAATTAATATTTTTTGTTCATCTTCTTTATTCATTTTAAGATTTATTTGTTTATTTATTTATTTTCAATTTTTTTTTGACAGCGGCCGTTCTTTTACTGCCGTGGGAATAGCGCCGGGAATAGGCCCAAAACGGCCCTCCAAACCCCCCAAAAAACATCTAATGGACAAAGCCTCAATGGGCAATTTCGTTAAAATGGCGAAATTCCGTAACTTTGGTAGTTTTCACAGTTCAGAGCGGCCGCTCTGAAATGTTCAACTGTCCTAGATTTCTGAAATCTAAACCACTTATAGATGTCTGAAATCTACAATAGTCATAGATGTTGCTTTCTAAGTTCAGACCACGCGATTTGAAATGTACATTAGTGCTAGATTTCTGAAATCTATATAAGACAAAGATTTATGTAATCTATACCCCTTGTAGATGTCACTTTCGCAGTTCAAAGTGGACGCTCTGAAAATGGCATACGGAATATGCCATTTTAACGAAATTGCCCATCTCATGGTTACACCATTCTTGTTTACGTACTTTGGATGATGACCCGAGATTAGATGAGGGAGACCATGAAATACAAAAAACAACTCTCCTACAATATTAGCTCTTTACATTTATTTGTTACTTTGGTGAAAAAAATGGAATTTTTTGCTTAGGTATTACAAGATCACGAAGACGTGGCCTTTAGAATAAGTTAGAGGCCCGAGATTAGATGAGGGAGATCACACAATACAAAAATAACCACTCTACAATGTCAATGCCAAGGCAATTCTTTGCATTTATTTGTTTAGTGAAAAAAAATGGAATTTTTTCACCTTAGGTACTACAAAATCATGAAGATGTGACCTTTAGAATAAGTTAGAGACTTGAGATTAGATGAGGGAGACTACAAAATACTACAATAATTGCTCCTACAATATCAATGGGGCAATTCTTTACAATTATTTGTTTAGTGAAAAAAAACGGATTTTATTCACCTTAGGTAACTTACTACAAGATGAGATGTGGCCTAGGTGTGACCAAACTCCACTAAGGTCACAAAAAAATTGAATTTCTTTATCCTTGGATAAAAACTTAGATGTGCTATGGAATATATATCTTTACAATTTTTTCAAGATTTTAGTAAAAAGAAATGATGTTCTTGCATCATGAATATAAATAATAAATATTGTCAAATTTGAAAAAAGATTTTTCAAAAGATTTCAGTTTGAAAGTTCACCAAGAATATAATTTATAGTTTTAGCATAAAGTTCATTTTATAATTCCATAAAAAGATAGTAACAATTTCAACTGTTGGATAATATACCTATGCAAAGATAGTCCATCTTTCTTTAGATAAAATTGAAAAAAAAAAAATTGAAAAAAATTCCTACCTAAAAATACTATCTAAAGATGGACAACAACCACAAAATGGTTGCATTGATCATTAATTTGGGTTTCAACATTCTTTTGAAGAAAGAAAAGGGTAGGGGGAGAAATATTAGAGCTTTGCTCCAAAGAATTTATCTTAGGGAGAACGCAAGAACTTTGTTGTGCAATCATGATTGTCAATGTTGTATACAAACCACATTGTGAGGAATGGAATAAGTCTATTCAACAATCATTAAATAATACAATGGGCAATTTTGTTAAAATGGCGGTATTCTGTTAGTTTAGCACTTTTTAACAGTTCAAATCGTGCACTCTAAAATGGTCTGAAATCTATACCCATCTTAGATTTCTAAAATCTATACCTCTCTTAGATGCCATTTTTAGGGTTCAGAGTGGGCACTTTGAAAACGGCACACGAAATCCCGTCATTTTAACGAAATTGCCCACTACAATGGTTTTATAGGCCATGTACTTTTTTGAAAAGGGAGCATAGCCAAAATCCAAGCTTGTGACAAATGCACGTAAAGAGGTGATCTCCGAGCCAATTAATGAGCAAATGTCTTAGCTTGGGTCTTGCATCAATCCATGACCTACACCACTACAAGATAGAACATTCACATACAAAAATATACTCATCCACCAAAGTGAAAACAACATACATATAACTCCAAGTAGGCCTACCTTACTAATGTAATATGGTAATCCATTCCAAGAGGAAGATATTGGGACTCAAAATCATTAACCTAGTAAACGCCTAAGGCACTATATTCTAGTTGAGACTTGAGACTAAATTCCAAATCAAAAGCACTCGTTGTCACATGATATAAGATGGATGCACCCCAAATCATACCTTGCTTAAAACTACCATCATCACTCTATGTACATCTCCAAAATCAATACGTACCTGTGTGGAAAAAATGATTTTAGAACATCTATCAAAAAAACTTTGACCTTTCATAACTTTTGTATATGATATCCAAATGTCACGTTCTTTGGTGCGTTGGAACCTCCTTTCACTTGCCAACAAAAAACCCAATGAAAATCTGACCAGTCTAGTAATAGTAACTAACTAGGCACAGTAACAAAAGTGGCAACTTGGGGGGACGGTACCCACCTTCGCACTTCGCATGCCGAAGTATTAATATTTGAACACACGCACTCCCCTCCAGATTCATCAGCTAGATCCTACTCTGACCACGTTTCAATCTATTTTGAATGTCGGGAAACTTCCTTCAGTGCAACCTGCTTCAGTTTCATTATTATTTTCCCTTTTTAAAATGGTTTCCAAGTTGTTTTTGGGAACATGTTTTTTTTACAGAAATTTAATCTTACGATGTGGTTACAGCTCATCAGTCATGATGTATATCCAGCCATAGTTGGTAAGATCTCTCATGCATGAGGAAGGAGGTCAAACAGTTGCACCAACAAGAGAACAATCAGAGGCAACTTACAATTCCAATTGCAATTGCAATCGCAATTTCCAGGACTTGTATGCAGAAGCCTCTGCAGCAACGCCAACTTTTGAAAATGTGATTCTAGAAACACTTAGATTGGGCTTGCAAATGACATCCCTCAGGCCAATGGAGTTGAGCAAAATTCCAGCTTCATAGGCCAAATGGCTTGATTTGTTCACAGATTGGTCCTGAAACATATCCAGTAAGGGATGCCAGCAAGGCATGGCATTTCATATTGCATTTTTATTAGTCCCTCAGCTCCATTCATTGTTATCATTCATGGCAACAACAAGGGAGAAGAAGAAGAAGTCGAAATGATAATGTGCCTTTGAAGCCGGGTATGTGCATGTAGAATTGCTGTCTTTGATTACAATTGAGCATAGTTAAGTACTACTCCCTCCGTCCCAAAATGATCTTCCCGTTGGCCTTCATTTTTTGTCCCAAAATGATCTTCCTGTTGTACTCTGTGAGCTGCAAATTGGTCAAATTTAACTTTTGGTTGTTCTTTAGGACTAACAAAACAATTCCAAGCAATAGTTCCCCCTCCATCTATGCAATCACTAATCAAAAGACAAATAAAATGGTTGAAGGGGTCAATCAACACTTTTTGTTTTTATTTTTTGCATCTCTTTGAATATTATTTAATTGAAGGAGATGAAGGCTTTTGAAGGCAAAATATAGGTCCACATATGATCTTTGACTTATACTAACTACCCACAAAATGACGACCTCACACTCAATAATTAAATAACCACTGGTGCTCCTTGAAAATACCCAAAAAATTTCACTTTTCAATAATCCAAAACTACAGTTTAAAAAGGGCTTCAAAACTCAAAGTTTTAAGGGCAATAGGAGTGCACCAAACTCCATATATAGTGCAAAATAGGCTTTAAAAATGTTATTTTTAGTCTTAATCCGGGACATTTTGTCTAACAGGAAGATCATTTTGGGACGGAGGGAGTATTATTTTTAATGGGTTTAATTGGCAGTTGAAAGAGGATTCCAATGTACTTTTGCATGCACTATTTGAACATCGTATGAATGAGTTACAAAGTTTTAGAGTATTGCCTCTATATGTGCCAAAGAACAACACTAGCTAGGCGCTCATAGACTCTCATATTTTGATTTTGTACATCTTATATAATCAATGTGATTAATCTAAGTTTTTGTGATGCCTTCGGGGCCAATGTGGATGTTGCAAGCTAGACAATGTTAATTATGTGTATTTATATAGCTTAATGTTTTTTCTCATGTGTTTTTCCCAATAGCATTTCAAGAAATTTCAGTTTGTTCTTGTGGTTTTATTTAATGATAGATGTATTGGATGAAAAAAATAAAATGATTTTAATGTAAATTCTAAATCTTTGCTAAGTATAGTATATGATTTTTGATAGATGGATGATCAAACACTTTGGAAGTTGAATAGAACTCACCCAAGACTATTCCTAGCTATGTATATTGTCTTATGTATTTGTTTTGTATTTTGAAACTATAATTGTGATTTATTAGAGAATCATTTTGATTTGTGAAAAGTAATCAAAGAAATTTAAGGATTAAAGGTCAATTTTCAACCAATAAATATCTGAGATTCATTAGTAGTGGTTATTGAGGATTAAAAACCCCCATCTTTTCTAGATGTCTCCCTTAATGTAACAAATATTTTATTGGTAATTTCTTTTTTATATTTTGCAAGGCTATAACATGTTCTTACAAAAAAATGAATTCTTAAGAAAAAATTTATTAGTAATTTTACCAAACCAAAAATAATATCCATAAAAAAAATTGCTTAGATAAATTACTGTATTTGTTCATCGTATCTTATTTCAGATTATAATAATTGAAATTTTTATTTTTGAATTTCTAATTAATTTCTTTTTCTTTTTCTTTTTTGAACAAATTTATATTATTCAATTATTAAACATTCAAACCATTCTTTTCTATAAGATTTTTCTGAAATTACAGATAATATAAATTCTTGAATTACAACCGGTATCCATGGACAGTTAGTCAGGGCAAACATATCAACATTATAATAATGATTAAATATTAATTATTATGAAAAAAAAAAAAAATCAGACATGCCATGTAGAGAAATTCTTTATACAAATCAATGAATAATTTTATTTTCTAGCTTTCTTCTGCATTCAACAATAAATATTATCAAATCCTTAGAAGATTCTAAATAGATGAAAATGATTTGAAGAGAATGAATGCTACTTAGAAATAGATTTTGAAACAAGTGGGTTAAAGGGTTGATATATGGTAGTACCTTCACCATATAATGGTAGTCCCACCCTTGTATCATCTTTTATTAGTCTTTGAAAGTTTGTTTATTGATACAAATAAGGTACACTCAAACCTCTTTTATTTGACCCTATCTTCAATGACATTATAGAATATTTTGGGCACCTATCACAATGTCATTGACTGTAGCACACTTGTTCCACATTCAAACTATTTTACCTTTTAATATGATTGACTTCTTAACAATCAAATAAAAAATTTAGAATGTAAAGTAGAAAGATCAATAACCGTTTAGTTAAGCTAATGTGTCATAGATAGAATCAAAACTACAATTTAGTGTTACTTGTAAACAAATGAAAATCATCAATTTTTTAATAATAATAATATTTTTTAGAGAATTTTTGTATTCTTTATAAATTTTTGTATGTTTGTATTTTAAAAGTCAAGACTTCAAGAAATCTTAAAAAGTCCCATAGATGTATATTTGAAGTGCCTTTAGAATTAGCTGTAACTATTCAAGGAAGACTACATTACTTTACAATCATGCAACACTGTGTTAAGTTGTAAACATTCCCCTAGCATGGTTTAACCCCTCAACGCCCCTACTATTTTTGAGTATTTCAGATTTTGTTTAGAAGTGAACAAAGTGTCTGCATTTTGATCAATCTTATCAATTTTTTTTGAAGTGTAACCGTACAAATTTAAGGTAGACATGTTATAGATCACATAGGAAAATAAATTACAACAATATCACTTATGGATTGAAAGATTATAATGTTTGATCATGAGGGTGTTAAAACTGCAAAAGTGATTTGAAGTCTTTCAATCCTCTTTTTGCATCTCAAACCTAAAATTGAAAGTACCAAAAAAATAAGAGTATGTAAAGTATAACATGCATAACCCCAATCAATTTACAACTTCTCAAAATCTATTCTACAATTTTTTTAATTGAATTTTAATGTGATTTTTTCTACAAGTTCTAGTGTACTTGAGGCTCATTTCCAAGAGCCTTCAAGACTAGAAAGTGAAAATTTGCAATTGACACCCTTGTACAAAATCTTGAATAGACAAATCATATGAATTCATTTTCAAAATCAGACTTCTAATGCTGAAAGGAGTCTTCAATAAGAATAAAAAGTAACAATAGCCACAAAAAAAATCTTGAAAAACCCTTGGACATCACCGAATGAAAAATCAGAGGGGCGGGATTTGAGCCCCTTGGGCGTTGAGGGGTTAAGATTATATACATTAATAATACTTCATTGGGAGCCTACTTTATATAATTCATAACATTCTAAAATAGAGATCATGGGTGATGGGTCCACCCAAGACTGTAGAAGTTTAGCCCAATCAAAGAACCATTGATTGCTACATCCACAATTTTGATTATTCCAATGCAAGAATGTCCGAGGGTCTGGAAATGTCCATAACATTCAAGAGCCTTCAGAGAGGCTGCCTTTGCCTCTCTGAAGTCTTCATCCACGAAATGCATCCACATGTTATTAATGTATGCTTCATGACCGAGACAATGCCAGTACATTTACGGTGCGATCTATTTTTTTGGCTAATTCTAGGACAAAATATGCAAACAAATAATTTTAAAGATAGATGGTCTGTCAAAATCCAAAGATTTTTTTGAGTATTATACCAATGAAATCTAACCATTTGCCGTCAATAACTTAATTTGAGTTTTTTCAGGAAAGAGAAGCTCTTTATGTACACTTGGGGTGGTAAGAGATAGAACAAACCATGTGGGATATGTAATTTAGAGTTTGTAATTTCTCAACCGCTCATAGTTAAGTCTAAAGTAGGAATTGTGTTAAAATTATAATTTCAGACCTCATTTAGGCATAGTGTAATACCTTTTTTCAAAAACATTTGAACTAAAATAAGTTGGGGAATCAAGTTAAGTTTCATCTCCAAAAATCCGTTTGAGATTTTAATCTTCCACTCAAAAGTTATAGACAAATTTCATAGAGGGATTTAAAAGGATTTTTTTTTACATTTTCATACATCTTCTCTGAAATTTGTTCATAACTTTTGAGTGGAAGATCTAAATCTCAAACGGATTTTCGGAGATGAAACTTAGCTTGATTACCCAACTTATTGTAGTTCAAATGTTTTTGAAAAAAGGTATTCCACTATGCCTAAATGAGGTCTGAAATTATAATTTTAACACAATTCCTACTTTAGACTTAATTATGAGCGGTTGAGAAATTACAAACTCTAAATTACATATCCCACATGGGTTGTTCTACCTCCTACCACCCCATATGTACATAAAGAATTGTCTTCTAATTCAAATCACTAAACATGAAAGGCTTACAGCGCATAGTGAAGGATTTCAGACATTGAAATTACTAACCGCACTCAATTGTTTGCCTTTTTTTTTAAGCTATTTTTTTGGTTTTGTTGAAATTAAAAGTGTTCAATTTCCCAGTAACCTGATTGTGCAGTCATGACCTTGGCACTGAGCAGAAGTCTGACATTATTGACGCGTGGCTTATTAGCTAATGTTGGGTGTGGAATATACCACATCATTCCGTCAGAGGGAAGGCAGCTGCTCTCACAGCTCTTGAATGTTATGTCCTTTGGGGATTAAGGCTGACAAATAAGGAAATTGTCCATTCTCTAAGCCACAAAACATAGACCCACCTCACTTGATTCTCTTCAAGGTACATGGATTTTCTTCAGGTGAAGAATGTTCTCTTAGAGACCGGACATAATCACGTTTGGTTACCTCATTACCATCTCCACGTGACATACAAAAAGTCAAGACGAACATGATGTAAGCTTAGATAGTTGAACTATCCCCAACAGATTCTTCATTTGTACTGGTCATATGGTCAAAGTTTTTCTTCTTCATCTTCAAAGACAAACTATCCCCAGTAGACTCTTCATTCATTCATGCTAGGGAGTCATACAACCAGAGTTCTTCTTCTTCTTCTTCCAAGACAAAGTATCCCCTTTTATTCAGATGGGTTTTCAAACCTCCATTATTCCGTACTCTTTTCAGATTGATGGGCCCTCACATGTGTTTCCCCACGTGGGTTTCCAAACCGACCACCATTAAGTTACTCTTCTCAGATGGATGGCCCCTACCGTACCTTGGCAGTTACATGTTTTGCATCCCTTACCTCACCAAATTTAAGACCTAATTTTAAGACAGTTATGTACGCATGTGAAAACAGGGCTCTTTCTATGATTTGACCCTTTCCCGAATAATACGAAACACACACAAGTCGAGTCGAATGCAATCATGAAGTACCCAAAACGTGGGTGTAAATTTAGTATTCCCCCTCCCCATCTCAAAATGATCTTTTGGTGGACAAAATGTTCGGAACTTTACGCTGAAAATAATATTTTTATTTCAACTTGTTCCAAGCTATAAGTAGAGTTCGGTTGCATTCCTAACGTCCTGCAACTGTGAGTTTCAAAGTCCTTTTTAAAGGGTCAGTGTAATAGTAAGCTTATTGCAATAAAATTAAGGGGAACTGGAAGTTCATTTTGGGACGGGAGGGAATAGTTTGTTACTAACAGGTCAAAATCATTTATTAGGTAGGAAGTGGTCACTATAGTCAAGAACTGAGGCGGTGGCAACACCAACAACACCAACAAACTTCAACAACTTGTTCAAAGTTCTCTTGTTGGGATCCCTCATTTACGGAATCGAAGCTCCCCCAACTGTATTCTAGTGATTGAGCCTCTGCATTTCATTATTGCACCCTCAGCCGAAACCTGGTAACGAATTTTAGGGTTTCAAGCTCCCCTGAGGGTGGTGGTGTTTTGTTTAAATGCAACTGGGTTTTGCAATCAGTTGTCTGTACAGTAAGGGTTAGTGTGCGGTCGGTCGGTCGGTCGGTCGGGATTGCTGGAATGCTAGAAAATGGGGGAGTGTTGGTACCATATTTCCACCTACCGGTTCTTTGTTCAGTCGGGTGGGCAGAGCAATCTTGATGGAAGGCTTTGACATTCGCGCGTATTGGGACCGTTGGACAATCTTTAATAGGTGTGGGGGAGAACCTCTGGTTCGTCCTGGGAATGGATCCTAGCTAAGAATCAGGCGATGGAGCAAGTGGTGGTGGGGAAGGGATGGACGTAGCTGGAGCCGTCGTTGTTGCACTTTGAACTTCTGTTGTCGTTGTGTTTTTTTTGGTGGGCGGTGGGGGAAGAGAGAGGATTTGGTAGCGGAATGGTATTCTTAAGGTCATGCCGCTTCGTGCTCAGCTCAAGGTATGTCTTGTCGATCGCCACCCCCAATGGATCTGTTTGTATGGAGATGGTGCAGTCGAATTCTTAAGAAAAGCAGTAATTTAGCTAGAGTGTCTTGAAAGATATGGCGAGTGTCTTGCAACCAGAGCCTCGACAGCATCTTGCGTTGGGGAGTTCATGAATTCTTGAATTGTCTACTTTGGGAAATGCTCATGAGAGAGCTCGCCATGGCCAGATGGTGGGAGTTCGGAGTTGGAATTTGGACTCTGATTTGAAATACAGTCTGCATTAATTTTCTTTACTACTATTTCAGAGACAGTTTTGTGAACTTTTTAGTGTTATTGCAGAGAACATTGTACTCTGAATTCGTGCTGTCTACCGACAAGAGATCATTTTCACTTCTCTGTGTTGATTTGAATCCGTCAAAGCTGTCGAGCAGCACGAGAGTACACTGATTTGTCCTGACAGTGCTCGTGTCACGAATTCACCAAAGTGACACCATTTTGGAATTAGTGCAGATTGCAATATGATTGTATTGTACCAATCTCTCCCCCACCCCCAACAAAATTTTGTGCTGACACTAATTTTCTAGTTTAACGCTAGTTTTCCTCCCTCGACTGAATCCCTTAAAGCTGTTTACCAGAAAGAGAGTAGAAAGTTAATTCGTTGGTCTGCCGCAATGGTGCTTGGTCTACCACGGTAGGCGACTAGTCAAGTGTTTCACTTTGACAAGTTCATTACGGATGCCTTTATGACGTGTACCAACATGGCGTTGCAGTCGATTGTTCTTTGAAGCATTCCATTTAGATTCTTGAGTATCGTATTGTTAGACTATCGTAGGGACTTTTAGAAATACAGAAACTATGGCCCTTAGACACTGGGAGTAGGTAGTGTATGCTATACTTTGTCTCTGTGACTTGGACAAGTGACTAGCAACAGGAAACAAGTGGCATAGTTTAGATGTTTGGTTTGAATCTGTGATTTTAGACAAGTGTTGGGGTATGTTGGTAGAGGTTAAGAGAGTTCGTATGTGTATTGGCCTGGATTTAAATCCTGAGTGGCATGAATGTCATTATTATGCCACATCATAGGGAGAACTGACCAGTAGCAAATAGCTAGTAAATAGAAACAAGTAGCAGGAGATCATTCTTTACTTTGGAGGTGTGGTTTGTATTTCTGATTTTAGATGAATGGATTGAGCATCCTATCAATTTGGTGCATGTTGCAATAGTTTAAGAGCATCTGCATGTATGCTGGCACAGGTTCGAACCCAGAGTACCTTGCGTATCATGTCACATCATAAATGTATGTATCATAAGGAGACGTCTGTATGGTCGCTGTAACCATGGGGAAGATTTTCTTATGATCCGTTCCAAAAGTTCATGGAGTACTTCTAATTTCACTGAAAACTTGTGATAATTTTGTGGTTGTGATTTGATTGTGGTAGTTATTGTGATTTGAAAAAAGAGTTGCCCTGCAGACAGAGAGGAGTAAGATTCTGAGTTTTCTAGTGATGCTCTCGTTGCTGTGTCCCAAGGATTGAAATTCAGTGCCGTTGCAAATTAGATGCAGGTCAGTAACCCCTTTTCATCTAAGCAGCAAGTTGTGCTCTCTCAATCAACACTGCTTGAAGTGCTTTCGCAAGCGTTACTTGAGGAGATTTTCAACAGGCTTGAGAACGCCAGTTTCATTGCCAGAGCCAGTTGTGTCTGCAAGAGTTTCAAGGAAGCTGGCAGGCGAGTCCGGTCAGCTCGGTTGATCTGTTTGAACGAGTATCATGTGACGGCCAGAGAGGGTGGTGATCTCTATGACACGAAAGGAGCATCCAGCAGCACATCCACTGCTGCAGTTAGTTCTGCCTGCTCCAGTGACGAGGAGGGGTCCTCGTCTGGGGATGAGAGCACCGTGGTTGTGTTCAGGGACGTGGTTGTGGATTTTCTGAAGAACAAATCGTATTTGCTTCAGCTGAGAATCGAAATTGAATCCAAGTTGCAGTCGAAGTCTGTTCCGGTTCCTGAGAGGCGGAGGACGGATTTTTGGTTGAGCGATCCGTTCCATTTGAGGAGATGGGTGCCTTCTGTTCAAGCGACGTTGCTGCACTTGTGCATTGTGGATTATGGACAGCAGGCGATCATGCGCAGAACCAGCATCCTCAAAATATTATCCCAGAACTGTGAGTTTGGACACGACAGCTCTTGATTCTATGGATCATTGTCACAATGTCTTCTGCCTTTCTGCCTCAGTCTGGGCTCCACGTCTGTACATACATATCACGAGTCCCCCGTTGTCTGAGTCTTTGCCATTGTATGATACAGGGTTTGCTGTCAAATTAGAAACTGTTTTAGAAACTTCTAGACTTCGTGAAGGGAATCTTCTTGTGGTCCCAATGATTACACAGAGACCTCTCTATGTATTAACGGCAGGCCTACATACGATCGTTGGAATCCATGGGGATGATTGTCATTATGATGTTCTCTAGAAGTTCCCGAACGTGCTAATTTGACTAGAAACCTTGTCTGAATTATCAATCTTCTCCCGAAAGTGCATCACGGCCTTTGTAAGAACTAGTAAGAGTTTCATGTTGGGGTAGCTGCTTAGAGAAATGGAATTTGCTATTAACTCTTCATTATAATTCTCGTCCGATCGATTTTAGGGTATTTACAATTAGCGAGTACCAGAATCATGGAAGTTCATGATAATGAGCTCCATCTTCTGAACCTTATTAAGATCTATTTTGATGTGGCCTATATCATTTTGGCGTATTATTTTGCAGGCAACGTGCTGCAGACCTTGGATTTGCGGAACATGTTCATCGACTCCAGTGAGTTGGAAGACATGCCCAAGTTGACCAACTTCACATTGCGGTGCGTGAAGGTGATCGGCGATGCGTTGAATCACATCAACGCTCGCATGCGAAACTTATCCACATTGGCTCTTCTGGGCGTCTTTGGGGTCACTCATGCCCACCTGGACTTCCCAGCGATGAAGGTTTTATGCCTTGGTCTGTCGACGATAGCCAAGGACGTAAGCATGGAGCTGCCGAGCCTTGTGAAACTGCAGCTGAAGATCATGTGTCCCGAGAAGCTGTCCATCACTGCGAGGAGTCTGAAATACATGGCCTTCAATCTGGAGGTGAGAGACACGTGCAAGGTGGAGTTGCGGAACCTCCACAATTTGGAGGAGGTTCTTTATGGGGCCTCCAGTTTCGCCACCTTCTGGAGCCTTGTGGCCAGCAATGCCGACTTGAAGAAATTGTTTTTGGACATCCCCTGCATGGCGCTGGGCGAAGATGGGAATTGGCTGGGTGTTTTGAAGGGCATCCCACTGAGCCTTCCGATCTTCACCAACCTGCTTCTGTGTGAGAGACTTGGGGTTGTGAATATTGGACCTGGTCTTTGGCACGTCATGGAAGTGAACTTGGAGCAGTTGTCAGCAGCGAAGAGCTGGCCTCCTTTCCATCGGCTCATCCTTCACATGATTCCTCAAAGCCTCGACGCTTGTCTCGCCATCCTGGAGATCCTGCTGAAGCCAACTCTGCTTTCTCTGGAGGTGCATGTCCACGCCAATAGTCCCGTCAACTACGAGACAATTGTGCCGGAAGTGAGGAAAGTCGTATCGTACTGTGGCTGGGGCATTGTCTTCAAACCATTCCGCTGGACAAAGAGCCTGAATTTCTCCTGTTTCAGCTTTTAGTGGGCTGGGGTGGCTTGTCAAAGTTTACTTACGGGTAGTACGGCAGAGGACCGTCCTGTCCTACATTCGGTAGTTGCTTTGAGGAACTCATGAAAATTCAGAAATATTCTTGTTCAAAGATGAACTAGCTATAAATCTAGCTCTTGAAGCAAACTCTGAACCTAGATGGTTCCACATTAGTGAATTTCGTATACTGATGAATAATAACCCATGCAATTGGATCCCCAATTTTCACTTTTCATGGACATAGTGAAGATCAATTTAGAATCAAATAAAAACAATGGGGAATGGAACCTTAAAATGAAATAAACTTTTTGTTTTATGGTCAATGGACAAACAAGATTGGGTAAATGATTAAACCAAAGTTAATGACCTTTCTCCTTTGTGGAAACATGGAACTCAATATTCATCTAGAAGACATGTCTAGGATGCTTGCAAGGTATCACTAGTTCAATAGTGGTGGCTTCTATTAACAAGAATGTGGGTGAAGATTTCACAGTTGATTGGTTCTCCCTTCTCCAAATCTCTAGTTCATTTCAGGCATTTTAGAATGAGAATTGTTGATTACAAATGGGATTTTTTCCATCTTTCCAAAATGTTGGGTAGTCTTCTTCAACTATGAAGAAAGGTTTGAAGGCCTACATTATCCATCTATTATGTGCTTAAAATTTCTTTTTGAGGATATTGTGGTTTTTTGCTAAAGATGTGGAAAAGATGTAAGTTTGTTGAGTAGAGGACATTGAAAAAACAAGTTGCACTTATAGCTATTGCTACAGTGCAAACATGAGTTGCATATTGCTTGATTCTTACCAACATAATATATTCAAATCATGTGCATAATTCATTGCTTATGGAAAAGGCTTGTTAATTCATTCCAAGTGCCACAACAAAACATCAAATGAAGTCTTGTCCTATGTTGGAATCATCAATTTCTTTACACTAGTGGGGGTTATAAAGCTAAAAAAAAGGACTACTATGAAATTGCATTTCAATTTGCATGCCTCCGAAAGTCATGGAATTCCATTAAATTAGCAAAATTGATGTTTGTTAGCTCTACACTGAAAGCGTGGAGGCTTTGCATTGAGAGTGAAGTTAACCTAAGGAAGTTTGAGTACATAGCTCCCTTGCTTGGAAAGCAAGCCAGTGCTATAGGAACAAAGCCTCTCATTGTGTACTTGCTTGTTTTATATTTACATTTCAAGTTGGCCGCCTTCCAAAATGCCAATGTCATAAATATTCACCAACTAATATAACAAAACCAATAGCAAATTAAATGGACTTGTCATGCCCATTTCACAGCCAGGGTATCGAGCGGACGTATAATTGTGTGCCTTTGATTTCGCTTGCTACCAGTCCAACTCTGATCTCGTCAGCCTGGGCTCAAGAAGAAACTCCAATCTATCTGATCTCGCGGGTAGGATTCTCGTGCCTATCTCGAGAGGAGGGATGAATGCTCCCTATAAAACCCTTAGGAGTCCGAGGGGATACGCACACTTCCAAACTGTTTCTCCGCAACTTTCACAGCGACAATCTCCGGCCTTAGCGTCTGCTCTCAGTCTCTCTATTGCACTGTAGTTGAGGGATCCACACGTTCTGCTTCATCACCATGACGACTCTTCCGTAAGCTGCTTGCATCCCTTTCTCCTCTGTGATTTCGGTCACATGAATTGGGCTGTCTAGCTAGTAGATTAAATATTTCCTTGCTTTTTTCTTTTCTTCGGTCAGGAAGAGAATTAGTTTTCTTTCTAATGAGTTCGTGTACGTGTGTTCGGTATTTCGGAGGATATAAATATATTCTTGGTATTGAAGCCTTTTCAGTTGACACATATATATATTTCCTCTTTGGGGCACAGCTAGCTATAACAATCTGCATGGGTTGCTTGCTTTACCTAAGTCATGGTATCTTTCTAAGCTAGCGATTTGTAACTGCAGCTGAAAATGAATTCTTTTTAGGTTTACTTTTGGAGAGCGATATGAATTGGGTAAAGTACTGCACGGGTGCTAGCTGTTTCATTTTAATTTGAGGTGAGGAAGGGAAATTTCTCATGATGTTGATCGATTAAGTTTCCTGAGTTCGGCGAAGAAAAATTCAAGCTAGGGTGATATATTAGGGTTTCTTTTTCCCTTCCTTGAGTCGATTTATTCTAGCTAGCTGACTGTTGACCAGTTAGTTAATACTAAAATACTGATCGAACTGCAAGCTAAATCTGATCGAACCTCTTAATTGATGTAGGTTTGCGGAAGGCAACGCCTCAGAATACAACCTGGTGGAAGATTACGCCTCGGAAAACTACTCCGATTGGACTGAAGCAGCGCCAGATTTCAACCTCGTCGAGTCGGCGTACGACGACGTACTCCCGGACCTGTCGTTTGACGAGTTCGCGCTTTTACATGCTGCCCGTGTAATTGAAGCACAGAATGCGATCGAACAGTTTGATCCTGTAGAAGCCATCATGGAAGCAGATGCTATCTTGGAACTAGAAATTGCGGTCGAGTCGGTGTACAACGACGTACTCCCGGACCTGTCGTTTGACGAGTTCGCGCTATTACATGCTGCCCGTGTAATTGAAGCACAGATTGCGATCGCGCAGTTTGCTGTTGTAGAAGCCATAGAAGCAGATGCTATCTTGGAACTAGAAATTGCGGTCGAGTCGGTGTACAACGACGTAATCCTGGACCTGTCGTTTGACGAGTTCGTGCTATTACATGCTGCCCGTATAATTGAAGCAGAATATGCGATCGAACAGTTTGATGTTCTAGTAGCCATGCAAGCAGTTGCTACCTTGGAATCAGAAATTGCGGTCGAGCAAGAAGAGGACACGATGAGCGAATGGTCTGAATCACAAGATGAGGATATGATTAGCGAAGTATCTGCATGAAGAAGCATCTGAAGACGAAGCTTGGGTTGCATTCGAAGAAGGATTGACAATCCAAGGCTTGGCAAACTTAAATGCTCTCTTTGAAAAAGAAAATTGTCTTGCAGGCGAAGATGTCATGATCGAAGAGTCTGCAGAACTATACACTTCTTCACAGTGGACTCGTTTGGAGATTCTATAGTTTTTTCCTGGTTGTTTTTTGTGCCACTCTATATAGTATATACTGTATATGTTCTCCGGTGTTCTAAAGTCAACGTGGAGGTGCTCTTCAAAGCATCCTTATATATAGAAGGAAACCGTGGCCTTTTTTCTAGGGTTTTTTTCATTTTTATCAGTAAGGTAGGAGGCTCTGAAAGCAAGCGGGCATTTAGAACTGCCCATATAGACTCACCTGAAATGGATGTGAAGTGGTCTTTAAATGGACCTTCTGTAGTCATTGAATGGATCGGTAAAAAAATATTATTTATTGCAAGAGCCAATCATTCTCTTTGTTTTCCCCATTTCTCTTTAGAAACTGCATGTAAACGGTTTATGGAAGACCTAGGGGCATAAATAGGGACCTATGACTCATCACGTATGAAAATTCATAAGTAATTCAAAAATGCTTCAAAAAATACAAAACAACTTGTGTTACAATCAAAATCTATTTTTCTTTGTCTGAAAAATGAGCTAAAAATAATCCCATCCAAGAAACCACATGAAAAAGGTAGACCAGTCCTTAGATGCTCGCTTTCAGAGCCTCCTACCTTAGTGCAAAATAGTCCGAAGGAATTTAAGTTGTTTTTAAACGTTGTTTTTTCATGCATGGGATTTTCGAAAGACATTATCTTCACTGTTGCAAGTGATTGATAGGGAATTTCACAATGGGATTTGAAAAACAAAACGTTAACTGGAAAACCATTTATAATTTCACTAATCCTTTCATTTACAAGAAGAAAATGAAACATTCACTTGACAAGAAGTGAAACTACTTTAAAATCTACACCATTTTTCACATAACAAGATTTCTTTTTGAGAATCCGGTTACAAGGTCATTGCAAGTAACACTTGTCCTTTTTTTTTTGGTCCTCATGGCCTTGAACAAGTGTTTTCTCACTAATAACTTTTGCGTCGCATGTCCATTTTCTATGAAATTTGAAATCAACGTACATGTGATAGTTTTAGACATTGAGTAACACATGCTTTGAACTTTCTATAATTGATACACTTGAGTATGTTCATCTACTCTACACTAAACCAATATAAGGATGCTTTGAAAGTTTGAATTCCCCTCTAGTACTTCAATTTCTTCTTCCAACTGCAAGTACTCACGCAATGTAACATTCCTAACAACATCCATATTGAATCTTGATCCTTCAATTTCCTCAAACCAATAAATTTATTCTACTTCTATCTATGGTGGTTAAAATTGCTTTGTGCACTTCATATGAGTGAAACTTCACATCTATATCACAAATGTAGGCAATTTCGTTAAAATGGCAAAATTCCTTAATTTTGGCAGTTCTTACAATTCAGACCAGATGGTCTAGAATGTACAACAATCCTAGATGTCTAAAATCTACATCATTTTTAGACGTATGAAATCTACATTTGTTATAGATGCCACTTTCACAATTTAAACTACATGGTCTGAAATCTACACCAATCCTAGATTTCTATCATCTATAAAAATCCAAGATTTTTGAAATCTATATCTATACTAGCCAAGGAAGAAAGACAAGTAGTCACTATAGAACCAGCCAAGGAAGAAAGACAAGTAGTTTATACTTTGTGGTGTTGCAGTTAGATGTGTGGTTACCTCATTTGAAGCAATATTATTCTAACCTTCAAAGGACATTGCTTTATTTCCAATAAAGTCTACCTAAAATTGTCTATTTTTGGATGAATATATATATATATATATATATAGTTAGGTGATAATATTCAAATCCATCCGTTTATCCATCCTTGAAAAATAAGGTAAGACCACCTATACCCAATCACTTAAGCAATTTCTAGGACAAACCATGAGCAATGTGGGGCAAATGAATGCAATTTTTTTCCATACAAAAAGATAAAAAATATAGGGACTACGAATTTTTTGTAATTTTATTTTCAAACAAAAATTATTATGAATTTTGGGAGCACAAAAGTAATTTGAACCCATAGCCAATGTCTAAACTCTACCAATTTTGATCATCCAAAAACTACTTTCTCACTTATTACATTTTCCTTTCTTACTCAATGCTTTGGGATATGTGTCATGACTTTTACTAGTTCCAACCTTGAAAAAGAGAAAAAAAAACATTCTAAGCTTTAATTGAAAATATGTTCTAGCTTTGGTAGGAGATTACTGCTACCAGTAGGTATAGATCTCTGGTTGGGAATAGGTGGTCCTTTTGTAGATTTCTACTGAAAGTATCTCCAAAATAATGTAAATAAGCCATTTCCATACTTAATTATGATTAGTTGACTATTGGCTCTTTAGATTTTGATATTAGAACCAAGATATGTAATAAATTGAGGGGCTTAGGTAGTTCCACTTTGACAATTCACGGTAATTAATTGTCTTATCTAAAATTTATAATTAAGAAAAAAATTCATAATTTTCAATTGCTAATACTACAAAAATATATTTTTTCTAAAATAAATTGCTTTCAACTATATTGAATTGTTTTTTTTGACAATTATAGGTGTTTTCACCTTAGGCGCATTTTTGTATTAGAGAAGCTATACATTAGTGCCAATTTGATAGTATGGTAAGATCACTAGTGAGCCTATAGAGTGAGTTAGCTCGCTAAATCATACTACTAAATCAACACTACCCTATAGTTTTTTTAGTGTTAAAGTACTATGTGTTTGATTCTAAATATGGGATATGGAATATAGTGAATGAATTGGTAGGCCTAATTAATAGATCAGCACCAAGTCTTGCACATGTGGCCTTACAACTCCATGAGGGCCCCCAAGTGAGGGCTGAAAAGGAGGGGGTGGGGTAGGAGGAGCCCAACGGGTCTTGCCTTATGAACCGTAAGGGCAGAGCCCTCACGGGCTATTTACTGCAAAAAAGTTACCACATGTAGTAACAAAACTCCCTCCTTCCCTCCTTCATCTCCTTCCTTCGCCTAAATCGTCCTAAGGTAGTGTGCTCTAAAAGCACCCATCTTCTTCAAAGCGCCCCTATTTTTAGGTGAAGAATGGAGAAGGGTTGATCCTTAAATAGACCAGTTTAGCAATTGAATGCATGGAAGAAAAAATATTTTTCTATTGCAAGAGCCAATCATTGTCTTTGATTTCTGTTCATCTCTTTACAAGTTGCAAGTGGATAGATTTTGGAAGACCTATGGTCACAAATAGGTGCCTATACCCTGAATCTTTGAAAATTTATAAGTAATTCAAAAAATGCTTGGAAAAATATAAAACCACTTGTGTTAGGTTCCACATCTATTTTTCTTTCTCTAAAAAATTATCTAAAAATAATTCTGCCCGCGGAAGCGTATGAAAAAGGCGGACCAGCCCTTAAATGGTCGCTTTAACCCCTAAATGTCCAAACTGCCTTTTTTGGCAACATAGCGATTTTGGGCAGCTCATTGCATATGGAGTTTTTATTGTTTTTTGCTGAAATTTTCACACAATATGGGGACGAGGTTTATCTTTAAGGCCCAACAATCTTCATAACTTTTGACTTCATTGTTCAAAAGTTATTGCATGATCTGTAATTTTCAATGATCGACGGGCAGCCCCAAAAAAATCTAAAAAATCTAAAAAATCTAAAAAATCTAAAAATCTAAAAAATCTAAAAAATCTAAAAAAAAACTTTTTTCAAAAATAAAAATTTGAGATTGTCTCTTTAGATTTATATATACTTGGAAAGCTTTGAATCATTCCATTTTGATTTATGAGTTGAAAGTTATGAGGTGCTCTAGTTTGTGGGTAGTTATGGATCCCCTACTCAAAAATAAACTTTGGAGTCCTTAATTTAACTCAATTTTTAATATTTTTTGAAAAAAAAGAAGCATATAATGTAAATTATTTATTACTATATTACCACCGTTGGGATTAGAATTTTTCAATTTTATAATTAAATTCTTAACAATTTAGTGTTTTGAATCATTCTCTACTTCTTTCTACTTGCTATACTTTTTCTATATGTTGTACAATTTCAAATGATCTAAATTTTTTTAAGCATGTAGCCAACTTGCCTTGAAGAATGAATCCAAATAAGCACAAGCATTTTGGAGATTTTTTCATACAAATATGACCTTGTGAAGTGCAGCTGCCCGTATTTTTACAGGGCTAAAAAAATGAGTTTTGTCACTTCAAACGTTAAAATCTTGCAATCTATACGGTGAAAAATTCTGAAATTTTTTCCACATATTTCCAAACTAGTTTACTACAAGATCCTACGGTTACTTGGTCCAAAAATGTTTTTTTTTATCTAAAATTTGGTGCTTGTATCAGAAATGGCAGTTTTGGACTGTTTTTGATGAAAACATAGTCTCTGACGTTTAGGGGTTAAGAGCACACTACCTTATTGTGGACTGGACATGGTAACTCAGAAATGGTGCTTTGGATAGCTGGCATTTCCTTTTGTGACACTAATGGAGGCTCACCCTGCACCATCAGGAGCCACACGGAGCCCATACAGGAACTCATGTGTGAGGTCCTAGTCTACCTCAGAATGGAGAGGGATGCTGCAATTCAATTCCTTCATATTTTAGGTTTTCTGGAAATTCAGAAATGGTCTGAATGCTAGATCCAGAGCAAGCTTTATGACTGACCCATACATACTTAACTTAACAAGCGACAGTCATTACATGTTTTTCAGCCCCTGTGGAGGGCTGCGAGTTCCCCAGGATTCCCAGACTCCGAAACTGTCTCAAACTGCGCCGCAGCAGCTGCGTGACATGGCACAGCGACTGCCACGTCATACAAAAAAAAAATTAAAAAAAATTAAAAAATTTGTTCATCTTGTTTTTCCATTTTAAGATTTTAAGATTTTTTTTTTGAAATTTTTTTTTTCTGACTGTGGCCGTTCTTTAGCTGCCGGGGGAACAACGCCGGGAACACGGGCCCTCCAGACCCCCCAAAAATCATCTAATGATTGTTCTCCACCAAGAGTTCCATTTGGGGTTCAACACAATAGTCCAGAGCCCTGCCATAGTACAACTGGAACAACGGATTGGATTTATTTTATTTCCTTGCAAGGAATTTGATTTGATTCTTTCACCCAAGTCTCACCACACATACCATTCTGGAATAAGTTAGTGAGGATTGGTGGGATCCTTCTACAGTGTCAATGCAACAACAAGAATAATAATTTGTGTTAAGATGGGTACCCCCCAAAACTGCCATTTTTTGCTTATGTGCTGAGTTACTACTATTAGACTAGTCAAATTTTCATTGATATTCTTGTTGGCAAGTGAAAGGAGATTCCATCGCACCAAAAAACGCGACATTTGGTATTGCATGTAGAAGTTATGAAGGGCCAAAGATAATTTCGGTAGAAGTTTTACAATTGTTTCTTCTTCTGCATAAGAACATAATGTATAATTGCTTTTGTAAATGTACATAGAGTGATGATGGTGGTTTTAGGCAAGGTGCAATTTTAGATGTATCCACCATATATAGTGGTTCACAATTCATGGATAAATTTGCATTTAACGTTTTCTACATTGCAAAGGAACCTTGATTTTGGGCAAGCAAAAGATTCAATGCCTTAATCAAAGTTCAAAACCGTTTATATTGTTTTTTCTATTTTATTTTTTTTTTCTATTTTTTTTTCCTTGATATAAGAAGATTTGATCATGGTGCATTTGATGGAATATTTTTGGTTTTAATTTGACTTTAGATACACAAATCCAATGAAATTGAAATGAGCATAGAGATTGTAACTGTTGGTTTGATCCTAGCTCCCGGTTGTGACTCATGAAGTTGTTTATGCTAAATCATACTAGCTTTGTTTTTGAAAAAGTCCCGTGTTTTCTTTGTAAAAATACAAAGGAAACACGGGTCTTTTTCCAAAAACAAAGGGAGTACGTACAAAAGTACTTGTGTACTTTTGTCTTGTCACAATTGATGTTGTCTGTATCTCATAGATTATCTCATCAAAATTTCATGTTGTTAATTTTTGCATGCAAATTACTTGTATTACTAGCCATATCCAAGCAACACGGCTTGGACTAAAAATAGTTGCCAATTTTTTTGAAAAATTACTTTTAAAAAAATATATATTTAGAAAAAAGTATCTAAAAAAATATTTCTATTTCTAGCAATTATCAAATTTGTTTTCTGGAAAAAATCAAATATTTGACAAAGTAGTAATAAAACTATTGCCCAAGTACAATATAATGACCAAATCCCCCACTAAATTCTATGGGTTTAGTAAGGACTCATAAAATTATGTTATGCAAGCAATGCATTTTTTTGGGTAGCGGTAGTGCCACCCTCCAATATAAGCCAATAAAAAAACCACTTCATTTTGTGCATGCAACCTAAATTTAATAAATCTGATCCAAAATTTGGCAAACCTTATATTTCTTAGAGACATTTTTGACATTTGCATCTCTGTATTTTTTCCTAATGGAAATGTAACTAGCACCAAAATCAGAAAAGATTTTGGTGAAAATCTGCCAATATAGAATCCAAGGCACCAACTCAGATCGCAAACAATTGAAACAAGAATTCAAGTGTCCCGACAGTCCTCAATGTGCAAACATCCAAATGAACAAGTGTCCTCTCCTTATAGACACAATCAAATTGCACCTAAGGGCCCTTGTGAAGTCTACGCAGAGATGATTATATTGTAGACCTGTATCTAGAGCAAAGATTTAATTGCAACATAAGGTTGATCTATTTCTTAGGCCTAGGAGTGTATTGTTACATTTGCTTTTATGGATCCTACTTGCTCCAATGCTGCATGTGAGCTTTGCATGCTCGGCATCTACAAATAGCGCAGTTGGCGCAACATTTGTATTTGCTTCAAATTCTTAGAGTATCGATCAATTGGTTGATGTCTTTATTGATTTCAGTGGAGTTTGGTGTGGAGTAGATCTAAGCATTTGGATCAAAGTAAACTTCTTACAAGTGCCACAATTGAGAAAAAGATTATAAAACCAATAGTTTGTAAAGTGGCAACTAGAACTGCAAAGTTTGTGTTTAGGTACATAGTGGTGCTTGTGCTCTTCTCCCTCAGTTTCTATTGGTTGTGGATGTGACACTAAAAGACCTAATTTTGAGTTTGTGATTTCACTTGCGATTTTTTAACAAATTAAAAAAAACTCTTTCAAATCTTCCCACCTTCTCAAAATTGTTCTAAAACTATTCGAAACATTAATTTTCTCGCATTGATTAGGGGTACAATGTAGAGTGGAGTCGCCTTTCTTGCTTGGAAGCAAGTCCTTCTCTCTCTTACTCTCTTCCTTGTGACCAATTGGTTTTGAAGCGCTTTTCTGCTATTCTATCATATTCTATGGCTAGAGAAAACTTTTGTGTGTCTCAATACTTGGAGATTCTAAGGTAGAGGACACTCTTTCCATCGCTTTTATTCATTTAAACCAATCAATAGAGGAGCTAGTATGCTTTCAGATGGAGATCACTTTGGAGAGAACACTTTGGGTTCTTCAATGCACAAATTCTCTTGAAATCAATTTTTCTCTTTCAATGTAAGAATTTCTTATGCGATCATTCAAAGTGGGGAGTTCTAGGTTGCTTAATAAGTCTACAACCCCATTTTCCAGAATCAATCACAGCCAAGTCATGCTTATACCCAACTCTGTTAATTGAAGCCCAACATCATAGGTATGCTCTTGTCGATAACAGTTTGGAGGAGGTTTTAGTATTCTCTACCTTGAAAGTCTGGGAATCAAATGCCATGAGCTTTCTGCGTACTGCTTGTCCAAGCTTTTACTGTAAATGTAGGTAGCACCAACAATACAAAAGTGTGTTGTTAGGCTATTTTTTGGTTTATATCCAGATCTGATAATAACATATTTTTGTCTCTTGAAGACACTAATCTTCGGAAGTGACAATAGCCAACTACACTATAGCCCTAGCCAAGGGACTACAACATGCCATCAAATCTAGCTCATTCCAAAATCTCCAATTGTAAGCGGCATGTGCACATGACGCCTTGCCTCTCCTCTCCTTTCTATTCCTCAAATCCTTCCCACACTCTCTATTGTGCCTCCCAACCACATAGGTTGTCACCTTGCAGATCTGCACTGGAGGCTCCTGAAGCTACCAAGGAACCAGCAACACAAGTCTTGAAGGAGAATGTAGACCAAGCCCTTGAAGCTCAGAAGCAAGTAGTAGACACTGTGAAGGAAGAAGACGTCCATGAAACTATGAAGGGATCGGAGATTGAGCAAGATGTGGTAGAAGGTGTGAAGGAGCTCTTGAGGAAATAATAGAAGATGTTGTCACGAAAGGCGTGAAGGAAGCTCCTAAAGCTGTGAAGGAGACAACGGAAGCTGTGAAGGAGAATGTGCAGAAAGCTACTGAAGTTGTGAAGGAAATTGTGGGAGCTTTGACTGGGAATGTGAAAGAATAGGTAGAAGTACCAGTTGAGGTTGTGAAGGAGGTTGAGCAACTGGAATTGAAGAAGCAATTGACCCGGACTTGGAGCTTCCATCATCCCCAAGGTGGTAACATCAAGGCAGATCCACTCCAAGTTATTAGGTTTCAAGTATTCACATTCGAAACTACTGAATTTGATTGTACAGGAGAGTGGTAGTTCCCTACGCATTCTGCCATGCAAGCCACTGTAGATTGAGCTCGATAGGGCGGGATTTGTAGCAGCGAGCGTCTCAGAATTGGTACCTCACTGCCAATGCCGATGGCAGATTCTACACCCTAAAAAGAACGTGAAAATGGCAGAATAATCTTGTACTGCTTTTAATGCTTGGAAGAAAGATCTGGACTTTATATTAAAGGTCACATAGTTTAATGTGCGAGACAAATTGTGCTGCAATCAAGGATAGGGTGGCAAGTGTGTAATAAATTCTAGAATGCCACTGAAAAAAGAGGGTCTAATTTAAGAGGTTTTTAAAGGGTTCTAGCTTCTACGTCTATTACTTGGAGAAGATTTTTTAAGAATCAATGCAATTTTCAAATAACCTCTTGTTCATTTGGACAAGAGAATGCTGGAATTGTGAAAGAGGACTCTTACAAATTTTCTTTATAACCAAGTTTATGAAATTGAGACCTGTGGGTTATAGTTTTGTACAATACAATTATACAAAGGTGTGAGTAAAAATGTACATTTGAAAGTTCAAAAATGATTTGTGCACTGAAGGATATAAGGTCAGAGAATCCCTTATTTAAGCTTTGATTTGGCTTTCTGAAGGCGGTTACGCATTTTTAGCCAGTTGTTTTAGAAGACAAAATGGTAGACTCCTTTAACCCATTTGTGTTTGTATTTTTTCTGGACTCTTGTAAAATTAGTTATAAAGTTTTGAAATTCATGCTCTAAAATAGTCCCCACACCTTGAATTTTTCATGTTTGATAACTTGAAAAATCCAACATCAGTGTCTCACTTAGGAGGCTTTTCTTAAAGTAAGTTGATTTTAATAGTCTTACATGATAAAGAATGTTGCACCAATCGGATCCAAAAAGATGGTTCTAAAAGCTTCATATTAAGGTAGTGTGCTCTAAAAGCGAGCAACCTCTTTAAATTGACCCTATATTTAGGTCATAAATGGACAATAGGTGGTTCAAAAACGGATAGAGGCCAGAGAATAAATGGACAGAGTATTAAATGGAGGCGCATTGAAGTTTGCTAGATATTGCAATAGGGTTCTCTTATGGTTTGGATTAATATGTACTGGGGTCCATTTTGGAATACAGTGAAAGCTCTGTAGTCAAGTATTTAAAATAGAATGAAACTGACACAAGTATGGACCAAACAAAAGAAATAGAAGGTCACATTTAGAACTAGGTACAATCAATTGCTAAAAATGAGGTGGTCAATTAAAGAAACATCAGTGGTCCATATTAGGTTTCCAGAATCTGCCACTTACATAACCAAGTATTTAATATGACAAGCTAAATCCTTGTCAAAAGCCGAAGCATTAATGCCTTCAACCGTCAATATAGCCTCCAAAATAACATCAATATCCCAACATGCCAACAATGTCAATTAAAGCAAAATGAGAAAGCCAAAACAGAATGCACATAGTCCTACTTGTATTGCTCAATGTAAGTTATGCAGTGGTATCAAGTTCTTTGTCTAAAATGAGGTCAGGTGATCACAGTGCAGTCCACAGTGCAAATTTCCATGTACAGAAGATCACAATAGATCAATGATCTTGCAATCTGTCTTGCCATCCAGTTCCATAGCTTTGATGAAAACATAAGCATGCAAGAGAGTTGGTCTTGAGCTGAACTTTCTGTTGTGATCAAGCAAAGAACATAGAACAACTTTAGGTTTACAATTGTATGTGAAACACAGAAAGAAGGAAATGATTTGACAACATCAATCTTAGTTAGTACTCCTCTAGAAAGACACAACTCTTTCTAATAGTGCAGGACATTGCAATTGCCAAGGTTGATAGGTAATTTAGGGTTGAAAAAATAGGGTTAGAAAATTACATAGTGCACAAAAAAATTGACGTACTGCTTACTGAATATAGTGTTGGCTGTTTGTTGTTGAAGATATAGTTACAAAGGAAAACAATAGTCCGTACAGAACTGTAGGTGGAAAACAATGGATGACTCTACTAGAGACTTCAATGAAAGTGGAGGGAGTAACAGCAGTGGTGGAAGTGAGTACAAAAAACCCCGCAGCTGGGGTTCCAGCCAAGAAGACTATGTTGAGTCTAAGAGTATTAAAGAAGAGATATCACATGATGACGACATCTCCCATGGCATCAATTGGATAGTAGTGGAGGAAGACCTAGCTCAAAAAGAAATTTTAAGGTTGTTACAGAAGATGCTACTCGAAAAAATTTCAGTAGAAGCAGAGAACTTGGAGCCATACGAATTGGAGAAGAGCCGAAGGATCCTTGGGCAAAGGAAAGGTCAAGCACATCAGCCCGTTCTGCAACCACAACCAAGAAGAGCATACATCACTACTGAGAACACATCCAACAATGCTGAAAAGTACAAAATGGAAGGAGCAAGCAAGAGCAGTTTCAATGTGGAGAGCATACCTGGGCTTTACAAGCAACAAGAGGAGTATGCAAATGCAGACCACTATGAAGGTATTCATTTGTCACATGACAAAGCAGCTGCATCTGAGGTAACTCCAGCTCCATTGCCTACATTTCCCAAAAGAGTCCCCAAAATTTAAAAGAAAAATGGCAATTGGACACAAGAACAATTAGATCAGGCTCTCAAGGATTTTGATGACGGAATGCCCTTGAGAACAACAGCAAGGAACCATGGCATACCTTGCACGTCACTAAGAAGACATATCTATGGAACTACTAGAGCAAGGAAGAGAGGGAAAAAAGGGGTCTTAGAAGATGAGGAAGAAGATGATCTGGTAGCTTACTTACTAGAAATGCAGAATAGGGGCTTTCCCTTACACATGGGTCAAATCAGAGCCAAAGTCCAGGAGTTCACCCAAACTAGGGTGACACCATTCAAGGACGGTGTTCCAGGACCAAGATGGGTCAGATGTTTTTTGCATAGGCACCCACAGCTGTCTCTCAGAAAAGCACAACCATTAGCACAAAATAGAGGTGCAGCTTTGAATCCAGAGAATGTCCAATCTTTTTACCAAAACTTGTCAAATCTATATCAGAAACATGTATATCAGCCACACCAAATTTGGAACTGTGACAAATCTGGTGCTCAAGCTCGAAAGGATGGAGGTGGTTATGTCATAGCCAAAAGAGGGAGTTGAAATGTACACATGGTGGTTCCTAATAATAGGGAATGGCTCTCTGTTCTTGCATGTATCAATGCAACTGGAGAGAAGCTCCCTAACTTCTATATCTTCAAAGGTAAAAAGAAAAAATATGATTACCTTTATAAAACTGGAGAGAAAGAAGCCACCTTGGCCATGCAATCCAAAGCCTGGATGACCCACTTGCTGTTCAAAGAGTGGATCTAGCATTTCATCAAAAATGTTAGAGACATATATCCCCTCTCTCCTACAAGGAGACATCTACTTATTCTTGATGGCCATACTTCTCATGTGACTTTGGAGGTTGTTAAAACTGCAATGCTGAGTGGTGTAGATCTTTTGACTTTGCCAAGTCACACATCTCATGAACTACAACCTCTAGATGTTGCATGCTTTAAACCATTTAAAGGAGCCTTTAGAGCTTACTGTGACAAATGGAGTGTCAACCATGCTGGAAAGGCAGCAGCCAAGGAAGATCTTGCAGCTTGGGTATCTCATGCATTGAAGAGAGCCCTAACAAAGAAGAACATCAAATCAGGATTCAGGGCAATAAGAATTTATCCATTGAATGCTAAGGCAATGGATGGCAAATGCGGCCCAAGTAAGACTTTTGAAAAAACACCTGAAGCAGAAGAGCAGAGTGCAAAGAAGACATCCACAAATGTTAGCTGCCCAGAGATTTACGGTGGAGGTCTGCAGCAGTGGGAGATTCAAGAAATACAAGATGAAGACATTTCAATGCTACCTGAATGCACTCACTATTATGTAGAAGTTGAAGATGCAAGTAACGAGGAAACAGAATCAAGTGAAAAAGGTGAAGAGGACCTTGGAAATGAAGAGGGGCTACATCCTTCTGCGAAGAATTTCTTTCAGCTGCCGAGGATACAGCTACCCACAGTCAAGAGGACATCAAAAATTGGTGAGCCCTTCATAGACTATTCCAAATCAATTTAGATGACCCATGATAAGTATTTGCAATCATTGGAGGAAATTGCACAACGAAAGGAAGATGCTACAGAAGAGAAGGAGAGAAGGAGGTTAGAAATGGAGGCTAACAAAGTCTAGAAAGCAAAGGAGAAAAAAGAGAAAGAAGCAGCAAAGGTAGCCAAGCGATCACTGAGGGAGTCTATGAAGCAGCACAAAGAAGCATGGTCAGCAAAAAGTGTTGCAGTCTATGGTGATAGATTGCATGCACTCATAAATTCAAAAAGTGTGATGGGACCATTGAGATCACCTTATTGTGGATTCCCTCCACCTATTTGCAAAGAGAATCAGAGGCGTGCAATAGCACAGAGGCGTGCCAAAAAAAGAGGAGAAGATACTACCTTCTTTCCTCCTCTTCTAGAGGTCCCCAAGCCATGGATCCTTGGTCCCTACCATGGGAATCCATTCCTTTACAACCAAACTCAGCAGCATTTGCCCAGATACTCCCCCATAGCATTCGGATTAGGGAGCTTTCCTCAAATTGACAACAATGCAGCCTCCACATCAAACTATCAGGTATTGCTGGGCAGCCAACAAGGAGTATGCAAGGTAGTATTCAATTGTAACTTCATGAAGAAAGGAAGGAAAGGAAACATACATGAGGCTTGGTTGCTGATGTAAATAGTTGCAGACCACTAAGGCTGTGTCTAATGCAAGGCACATACTAGTTATGGAAGTTAGTTGAAAACTGAAGTTGAAGGTGGAGGAGTTCTCCTACATAAGTTTCACACTAGTTAGGCACTAATGACTTAGCATAATTATAGACATATAGATGTTAATTTACATATAGTTTATATACAATTGTTCTTTGAGTGGTTGCACCCTTAAAGTTGTACAGTTTTTGTCAACAAATGCACTAGAAATCTTCTTTTTAGTAATAGAAGATCTCTTCGTTGGATGCTTCCATGCCTTTCTCACATGCTTCATGCTACTTACTGTGGGAATCCATTTTCCATGTTCAAACTTCAAGTAGAGAGGTCTTTGTTTAAAGCAATGGAAAAGAAAATAAATTCTTAATTCAAATGATAACTTCAAAGTTAAATTCAACTGATAGTACCGTCACATTAGGTCACATCAAGTTCTCTTTGGCCGAAAAATATAAATGAAACCTTCTAACACTAATGATTGAAACACTTGGTTTCATCCCTCCCAATCTTTACATTGAAGAATAACAATTTGTTAAAGTATGGCCTTGAAAAATGAATTAGGTAAAATACACACCAGAGCCAGAGCCAGACATACACAATCTACAGTAGATCAGTCCGTGAACTCTATAATTTGTAACTGCTCACCTGGAATTCACACCGCTGGCAGGCCAATAAACTTCCAAAAGTACCCTCTAATGGCCAGTGTAGCCAAGATTGATGGAGCCAAGGGGTGGCTGAGACTTTGTCTAGTACGATTCCAAATGACTGCCTATGAGGTCTACGCAACTGCAAGTACTTATCCCGCTCTTCTTGCAAACCTGCTGCAAGATGTGCTAGTGCCTCTACCGCGTCCTGCCAAAAGGTTATAATAAAGAAAATATTTTCACTTCTATGTTTAAATAGAGTCAACAAAAAACTTATATAATCTGGATTCTATTGTCTGAACCCGCATTGTCAAGAAGAAAAGAAACTAATTACACATCAGAAGAAGTGAAAACCAAGTTTGAGGTAATAGAAAGATTTTGTCCATGTCGCCTACCTGTTGCATCAAAAGATCGAACTGCCGAGTGTATACGTTGAGGGCAAGCATTACTTGACGAGGGCTTAAAATTCGGTGTTCAATTCGACAATCTGCCAATTTCGCAAGTCTTCTAACTGAATCAGTCTTTCCACATACACATGACAGTCTCGACATCTGTTAGCAGTAACTAAAATCCTGCTCCAATGGGATAACCTCCGGTCATCTCTGCAGGAGATACTAATAGAACCCTATAAGAAAATCCTGATTGATAATAAACTCTACTCGAATCCTATTATTCATAACGAAGGAGACATTTCAGCAACACGTAAATAATTAGTCAAGAAATTATTTCGGGTATTTCACGTCATTCTAAGAGTGATCCTTAGCCAGAAAATGGACATCTCAGACTTCAAAGTTTCAATTGTTCATTGTGGCATGTCTGCATGTTTGCTTGTCCTGTCCACAACAGATCTCGCAAATAAGAAATGTCTAAAAGATCTCGGCAGATTGCCTCATCATACAAAACCGGTGACAAGCTCAAAAAAAGAGACAATCTTTGGTCTAGTTAAACTTTCAGAAGTCCCTACAGGGTGAAAAAACAAACTGAATTTATTTTTCTGATTCCTCAACATTAAAGAAAACACCAAGTACATTCCATATGCAAGTCTACAAATAGAAGTAGAAGAAAGCATGGACCTCTATTCCTACAAAATCGAGTTTGTGCAGTGTACTACGGATCTCTTAAATGAGAGAATCTGCTGAAAACGACCTCACTGCTAGGACAAGAGTCTGCCAAACAATGTTCAGACATGACTAGTGTGGAGTAGATAATCATCATGTCAAAGAAGTCTGATGTACACACGGGACGCAACGCATACTACCAAAATCATAGTTCTCAAGTACAACAGAATGTCATGAAATAATCTCAAACGCAAATTCATGAGCATTTAATTTGAAACCAGTAATAAATGTGACCCAAAAAACTAGCGAGTTACAAAATCAAGACGCAGAGAAAAGTAGATACTTGCAAAAATATCAACTATAGCAAAGCATGTAACATGCCAGCATCAATGTAAATACCCTCAAAATCCGACCATTCTGGCAAAATAGATTTCCGCCTGCTTTGCTTCAACATGCAGGTTACGTATCCTTCCACAGCTGTTACATCAACCTCTGCTCGTGCTTGATAAACTTTTTGTAACTTGTTATAAAAGCTACAATACAAATCAAAACAATGCATTCAGATAATGAATATGTATACTGTGCTGAAGACTTTTAATACCTTTGCAGACTGGACATTACAAGTTGCACTTCTAATCTTCAAATATACATCACCTGTTTGAGAATGAGTGACAATAATGAAAGACTAAAATTATAATTATAAAGTCTCACTCTGTAACTGAATGCATGTATGGAATTGCACCATCCAAAGGAGGCTTTTCTTGACCCTGATTCGCCATAAATTGCTACAGAGCACGTCAATACCAATATCAGAGAAATAGACGTGCACAAAGAAATATTAAAAATTATTAATCTCTAGCTACATATACTGGTGCCAGAACCACTTCTAAGCTTGGAAAAAAGAGACATGAATGGACGTACGTCGCATTGATCGATCAGGACATCCTTTAGTCCTTCTACAAAAATGAATCATAACCAAATTCATAACTCAATCAGGCTACATGCAATCATGCACCTTTAAATTTAATTGTTGCAATTGCGAAGAACAACATTTGAAAATTTCTATATCAGCGTCAGTTTGAATTTTTTCACAACTCTTTTCATCAGAGAGGTTACAGCTAGCTATAGAGCACAATGAGGATGTTAATTAAAAAAGTGCAGAAAAAATGCAGAAGCGCAAAACGGGTTCACAAAAATCGAGGCCACAAAGACTAGCTTGAATCTAGCATGGATATACATGCACCTGACCATATATCTTCGTAAACAAGGCATTGAACCCTTGCTATCCGTAATCCATGTCTAATCTGACTGTGAGTACAGGGATCCTCAATCAATTGGATCTATTCATGCTGAACTTGCAATTGACTCAATTGCAATTGTGAAAAAGTAACGGATTATCTAAGAATTAGGTAATTGATTCAACAGAGGAGCAGTATAGACAAACCTTGAGAGCAGAAACCATGATCCAGAAGCCAGAAGACGATGCATCGACATATGCTGCCTTGTCCTCCAAAACGCCTCACAGTTGAGACCTGTCACATATTAAGAAATTAAAACGTGCATAGTAGTCAACCTTAAAGAATTGAATAAAATGAACTACGATACAACGACTGAACCTCAAGATTCAAATGTCCGTAGCGGACAGGTTAAAAACTTTGTTATTAGAATGTCGTCGGACCCGTCAGAACCTAATATGGAACCTTCACAACAAGTGTCAAAAAGCGACAGAAAAGCGACGACAACAACTAAAACAGGGATTTTCAATATAGGTATAAGAAACTAAAGTTCTGAAACTTACTAATCCCAAGAGGAAACAACATAATGTATGCACTTTTAAGAGCTTCCGTATAATTGTCCTCGTCCTCTTCAGCCCGCCTCCTCTGGGAGATTGCTTCCTGTAATGTAGACCAAAAATTTGAACAACCCTTAAGAAACAGGGAGGCTGAACTCAACAGAATTTACACCAGAAGATCGGTCACAGTGGGGCTATATAATTCTAATTAAACCTCAAAATATTTGAAACAATTGTCAGATGTAATATACGGTTTTTTGTCTGTTTCATATCTGTATGTATGCATTACCTTGCACAATCTCACGTTTGGTGGCAGCTTGCCACCGTGTTGTTGTTTTCAATCTTGTGCAAGACCATTGCAAGTGGAATGTGTTTGTGAATATTATTGTCTTGAGTATCAATATCAAACTCATCAACAAAGTTGCAGAATACAAAGTAATGAGGAGGTGTCAGTGTCGTAGAAATTCAAGTGTACACATATATATTGGCAAGAAAATATTGGTGGAGGAATAATTACAGTCCTAGAGGATCCTCCTTTCAAACCAAATTAGCAAAGAAAGAAGGAAACGCACCTTATTTGATCTAATGATTTCAACTCGTTGATAAAGGATAGACACAGAAACCCTATTTTCACTCTAGAAACTCTTGAAGAATAAACCCACATGGACTCAAAGATGTTCAGAACATATAGGACCAATATAGGTTCTATGAAAGCATTACATATAAAATTCACTTGCAAAATTAGAATACGCTAGTCTGTTGAGTTAAGGAAATTTAGACAAACTCTGTCAATGTCGAACCTGAAAAGTTCAGGCCAAGGCTTGTGCAGTCGAAGATCCTCCACTTCGTTATCCAGCTTTCACTCAATTATATCGTGCTCCTGCAAGACAAAACAAAAACAGATTTCACTTCTACAAAACATTTCCACTCGGGATATACGCCCATTCAACCAAAGTTGGCCTTGAACTTCAGCCATTCAACTCAATGCCAATAATTCTAATAACGCAGCATAATTTGTGTCAGAAGACAGTGGATAGTGAATGTGGACAGAAAGAGTCACCGCCAGGTCTACATACCTTGACACTCAATCAAACAAGCCCCACCAACCCATAGGAGCGGGCAATCACAAGCATCACCTATTCCTGCCGACAAATCTCTTCCAGTAGACTTTCTATTTCTGATTTAGGCACATGTAGCGGTTAACTGGGTGCAAGAATGCATCACCAACCTGTAGCTGTGCAAGACGAATGAAAAGTACTGAATGCATTTGAATCACAGTGGTTTTGTAAGTAGCAAGGCGAACCATGGCAACGATGAAATCCACACTCAAATTTTCAAAACACAGAATAAACACTATTGGCTTCGGATTGCCCCATACTTTCCTAGTCAGTTGCAAAATATCCATCACCACACATCCCCAAGTTGAAGCAGACCATCGCCAAAGATCCATTAAGCAATTGAATCCATCGAATACAGAAAGACAAAATCCTATTATTGGTATTTCTGAAGTTCATGCTCATTTGTAATCATGGAAACACATCTGATCAATGACAAATCCTCCCAAGCAACAACAAGCACATTAAACGAAGCTTACCGAGATTGTTATTGCCTAAGTCTGATTGAGAGTCTTTCGAAGCATCCACAATGGTGAACGATCAAATGTCTCTGAGCCGGTCGAACCACGATTGAAGACACAAACGCGTGCTCATTCGAGCGCAGACTATCCATGCTTGTTGCATATTCTGTATATACATATCAATAACCAAAAAAACTTCAAATTCTATTCAAGTATGTCTAGTATTAGATCTCATGCAATAATTCAAATAACAGTAATAAAAAAATTAAAACGGAAAACGACCATGGTAATCGGAAGCAGTGGATTCGATACGGTAATTGGGAGCAATGAACACTATAGCTACGAAATTAAAACCATTTCTTAACCTAGCCTTTAAACTCATCTTCAATCATGTCGCTTCTTCGAAATGTTGTCTCCAATCGGATTGCAACCTAAAAATCAAACTCAAAGAGCAATAGCGTAGGAGTCAAATACCTGAGGTGACGGTCGTACTTGTAGTTCCGCTGCGCCATGGCCGCCACTTCAGACGGGCTCTGAACTAGAGTAAGGCCACACCTCTGGAGCGCAAAATGTTTGCAATTCAATTTGCATTCTAACAATCAATTGTGCACAACTTTCGAAAGCAATGCAGCAGTTTCACGAGTTTCAACTCCGAAACCTGAATACCCTACAGTCGACCCTTGCAAAGCCAAACTGAGTTGAAATTCCAAAAGTAGGGCATCACAAGAAAACGGAGAAAGACAAGGAGAAACTGGAGTGCACAAGGGTTCTAAGAATCGTCCGACAACAGGCGGAATCGCAACAACAAAGAAGAGTTTGGCCGGCCCTGCAGCTTCCCACGCACCCACGCTCATGTCATTGTCTACGGACAGACAAGTTGGAAAGAATGGCTGCACATGTCAAGACTACTGCTGAGACTTTCGCAACACATTTCACACCCAAACTCTGTAGGTGCTCAAAAAAGAATCAAAACAAGCTGAACTGGAATGAAAGGCTAGAAACGACGTCGTTCCTACTTTGAGGGCGGCGTGGGACAATGACAGGGAGGCGATGGTGATAGCCCTTCAGACCCTCCTCCGAACACCACTGCTGATCCACTCCACGTTGCGGGGAAGAAAGAGTGACATTGATGCAAAATACCTTAACGGTCGTCTGCGGAGAGAGCGGGAAGAGGAAGCGCACCAAATTTGAAGGAATCCACATCCATTACTGACGCGGCTGGATGACATTCAGGAAGACATCACTTGCGCACCTTTGTCACAAGTGGGGGATGATTTTAGAAATGTTCTGGGCCAATATGCAGTCAGCGACAGCCTTTTTCACAACAGGTGGGATTTCCTATTTTTAGTTGTTCAAGGTTCCTTTAAGGCTACCACTGATCACATTAACCACTGCGCGTTGTTTTTTGGGGGTTCTTCCAAGTCTATTTAAAGACTGCCTGTGTTCACATTTCAGCAGACCTAGGGTCACAAATAGGTGCCTACGCCCGACATCTTTGAAAATTCATAACTAATTCAGAATAGTTTGGAAAATTATAAAACCACTTGTGTTCTCTGGCGCTTTCATTTGTCTTTCTCTGAAAAATAAGCAAAAAATCTTACGACCTACAGAAGCCTATGAAAAAGGCGGAACAGTCCATAAATGGTCACTTTTAGAGCATACTACCTTAGTGTAATAGAGTTTCTTTGAACTCTTACGTCCTGCAAATTCAACTTCTTCACATAACATTCATGAGCTGTGAGAGCAGCTGCCTTGCCTCTGACGGAATGATGTGGTATATTCCACATCATTCCATCCAAAGGATGAAATGGTGTGGAATATTCGACACCCCACATTAGCTAATAAGCCACGCGTCAATAATGTCAGACTTCTGCTCAATGCCAAGGTCATGACTGTACAATCGGGTTACTAGGAAATTGAACACCTTCAATTTAAACAGTATACAAAAGAATAGCTTTAAGCAAATGACAATCAAATCATTGAAGTCAATAATTTCAATGTTTGAATTCCCTCACATTGCTATGTAAGCCATTCATGTTGTGGGATTCAGAATTAGAATACAATTCTTTATATACATATGGGGTGGTAGGAGGTAGAACAACTCATGTGGGATATGTAATTTAGAGTTTGTAATTTCTCAACCGCTCATAGTTAAGTCTAAAGTAGGAATTGTGTTAAAATTATAATTTTAGACGTTATTTATGCATAGTAAAATAACTTTTTTCAAAATACTTTGAACTAAAATAAGTTAGAGAATCAAGTTAAATTTCATCTCCAAAAATTTCGTTTGAGATTTTAATCTTCCACTCAAAAGTTTTAAACAAATTTCATAGAGGGGTTTGAAAGGATTTTTTTTTGACATTTTCATACATCCTCCCTGAAATTTGTCCATAACTTTTGAGTGGAAGATCTAAATCTAAAACGGATTTTTGGAGATGAAACTTATCTTGAATCCCCAACTTTTTTTAGTTCAAAATATTTTGAAAAAATGTATTCCACTATGCCTAAATGAGGTCTGAAATTATAATTTTAACACAATTCCTACTTTAGACTTAACTATGAGCGGTTGAGAAATTACAAACTCTAAATTACATATCCCACATGGTTGTTCTATCTCCTACCACCCCAAATGTACATAAAGAGCTTCTCTTTTCTACTAAAAACTCAAAATAAGTTATTGATGGCAAATGGTTAGGTTTCATTTGTATAATACTCAATGAATTCTTTGGGTTTTGGCAGACCGTCTATCTCTATAATTACTTATTTTTATATTTTGTCCTAGAATTAGCCAAAAAAATAGATTGCACCATAAATGTACTGCCATTGTCTCGGTCCTGAAGCTTACATCAATAATATGTGGATGCATTTCGTGGATGAAGACTTCAGAGAGGCAAAGGCAGCCTGTCTGAAGGCTCTTGAATGTTATGCAAATTGCAATAAAATGAAACGTTAATTCATTCCACAAACTTAATTGAAAGATTGTGTGTTGATTTGTTTGGGCAGGGATTTAACTGGGAGTCATCAAAGAACCAATGCTGGTACGACGTCATGGCAAAGGGAACTGAAGAATTAGCGGCAGCTGGCATCACTGATATTTGATTTCCTCCATCAAGCCATTCTGTTGCTCCTTAAAATCACAATGTCACAAAATCCTGTCACGTTCTCATCCCAATGGATGGTCAGATATTCATCCATCCTTGTACACACTTTCATCCAAAGTTGCAAGCACTCTTGAATTTTACATCCACAAGTGACAGATTAAAAAAAAACTACTCCCAGAGATATAAAAGTGTACGCTTTGAATCATTTGGGCATTTTGGAAGTTCCCAAGTCTCTAATTTATAGACAACCATCTAAATTATTGAATTAATCATGAACCTATAGTAGTACCTAATTGTGATGCTGACCTAATTGCAATGCAAAATATGATAGCACCAAGATTTCAAAATTCAAATATATTAAGGTCCTAGATATGTCGCAATTTGTGCAACAATCCTTTAAAAATATCCATAAAAGTGATGAAAATTGTTGCAATCAACTTTTCTTTTCAACAATATTTTGCTTCAAAGTGACCCCATTTTTTTTAAGGGATATTAGGTGATATATTCCCCCATTTCTAATGGATGAAATTGTTGCTTTCCTCCATATTCTAAGGAACATTATTGTTTTTTTTTGGATGAATGTACATTATTTTGGAAGAAGGGATAATTGAAGTTTCATTTGCATTTGACATGTATCATCCATTTTGTCAATGTCAAGAACTGCATCTATCTCTTCAGCAAAGATTGTTTTTTGCACTATCCAAAATAAATAACAAAAAAGAATCCCTAGTTGCAGTGGTGGGTTTTGCATTTGGGATATTTTTGAGTTTTTACTAGCTATTTTCCTCCAATTTTCACATTGAACCCATTTTTTAAGTATTGCACCTGAAGGTCATATTTGTTATATTGAGACTTTTTGCAGTCTCATTTTTATCCTTGACTCAAGGATAAACCGCTTTATCTCTTTACTAGTATTTTTTATAAATAGGTAACGACACCAACTTTTAGAATTTCATTATAGAATTTCATTATTTATTTTTGGTTTCAATTATTATTTTTTTAAATGAATTTTCCAGTAATTAGCATTCTGTCTCAAAATCTGCAAAAAGTCTCAATATAACGAATATGGCCTCAATCTAGTTGTTGTTTTGTTTTTTAAATTCCAAATAAAGTTTTATTCTCCCTCTAATTCTAAAGAATACTAGTGTTTCTTTTGTGTATTACAAAGAAAACAGTGATATTATTAAAAAACAAAGAGAGTTTGTTTTTTTCCATTGATAAATTTCTTTCTGATGTTTTCAAATTGCAATCTATTTTTTCCCCTATTCGACTAGCTAACAATGAACTACCCTACCTGGTGGTTCTCCCCGACCGACCAAATATTGGGTGGAATGATGTTGTTATCCTAGGGTACATGCCCAAGCAGTTGTACGATTTAAATGACTACAAATATGGCAATGAAGAGAAGCTGAGAGCCACCATTGACAAGTTCCACAAGGTAGGAATGCATTGTATTGTTGATATGATTGTGGACCACTGATGTGGGGAAGCCCAAGAAGTGAGAGACGAATGGGTGATTTTTGAAGGGGGCACCCCAGATGATGCCCTAGATTGAGGGCCTTGGGCGGTGGTGGGATCAAGATGATTATCCCTATGGGAATGGGATTGCGGCCCCAAACACTAGGGATGACTTTGGGGCCGCACCTGACATTCACTACACGAATGACTATGTGCAAGCCAATCTCATTGTTGGGATGAATTGGATGAAATACAAGATTCGGTGTGATGATTGGATGGCGCTTTGACTTTGTAAAAGGCTGTGTAGGTGAGGAAGACTCTTGCACATGCTAAAATTAATCATAAAGTGAATGAACCCTAATTTGTAGAAGGGGGCGTCAAAGGAAGGTTTAACTAAGAATAGTACAAAAGAAACACAACCGATCAAACTTACTCCATCAAATCAAGTGTGGGTGTTTCAAAGAGTTTCGTCTTGTGTTTTTCTCAAACCTTGTAACGATGTGATAGCTTAAAAGTGTCTAATGGATGACTTTCTATATCAATGAAAGAATGCACCTATTGATACCAAAATCTGATCCTTTTGAATGACTACCTTGGTCATAGGCCAGCATCCTTCCAGGAGTTTATTACTGCCAGTTCGATTATTTTTCAATCCTGCCGCCTGAAACCAAAACCTGTACCTGCCCGAGTTTGTAGCTTGAAATTAGACCTCAGTGAATAACCTGAAGTAGAGAGTTCCGCGATGCATGTAGTAGGTAGATCTCGTACTCTCTAGCTAGAATAGAATCAATAGTTTGGATACGTACTTGAGACTTGAGACCGACATATTGCTAGAGGGAGCCTGCAACACGATCAACTTAAAGTGCTAGCTATAGCAAGTTCAGACTCGATCCCTCTAGCAAAGTTGAACTTTCAAAAGCTCTACAAATTCGGACCGGACAGGTTCAGAATTCCGATTGTCCTGACAGTGCCAAAGTTCTGGAGGACGTTGAAATTATTGCCTTCACGTCGCAACTTGTCGAGCACATTTGCACATCGTGCAGTTTCCTCTCATACGTCAGTCGCCAGCTCTGATGCGTCACTAGCTAGCCGACTCGTCGATCTCCCACTCTACAGCTGTCGGAGAGTTCTTTGAACATCAAACTTGACCTGATTCTAACATATCGACACAGTTCACATAACACACACTGACAGTAATTCAGCACCAACTCACCAAACAGTAGGTAAATTTACACTCGGGAAATCAATATTTCAACAGACAACACGTCAAGGCAATATATAACCAGGACTGAAGGGAAGCTAGCTGATCGAACTGAAGAAGAACAACTAATCAAATCTTTGAGGGAGGAGTCATGATCCATTTTTGCATCCTTCTGTTCACTACATTTGTCCACTTTCGAAGGAATTACAAATTAGGAAGGTCGCGAGGTTGACTTTGTTTTTACAATTTTATAATTGTGTATTACAATTATCTTCATAGCATGGAATTAATTAGAAATCAGTTCATGCAACTCCTTGGGAGTGTGTTTATTATTTTTGGAACTCTTTAGAAACATTGATCGTTCTTTAACGTACGTGCACCAAAAGGAATCATATATATACAAGGAAATCAACACTGCCGAGGAGGCTCAAATCTGTGTCAGAACACATCCGCACTAAACGTCACGTTCGTTCAGTCGGAGGTTGAAAAATCCATGCCTGTCCTGTGGATTGTATTTAGGGGTTGCCTTTTCCTCTCCAAAAGTCTACATCCACGAAATTCATCCACACATCATTAATGCAAGCTTCGGGACATGAATAGTAACAATTCATTCATGGTGTGCTTCATTTTTTATGCTAATTCTAGGATCAGACTTACAAACCAACAAATAATGATGAAGAAAGATAGTTTGCCAAAAGTCCAAAGACTTCATTGAATATATATATCGATGCAATTTGACCATTTGCCACCAAAAACATATCTTGATGGTGAAGTGAAAAAATTGCTTCATGGACATTCGCGGTGAAGGGCGATAGAGACATCATTTTTATATTGAAATGCATTATTCATCATGAATCCTCAAAGAATATGGGATAATTTGAAAATGAGATCTTGACCGCTCATTGTAAAAATGTAAAAATTGTGTTAAAACTAGAATTTTAGACCTCATTTAAGGATAGTATCATATTTTTTAATTAATAAATTTAAAATAAACAAAGTTGAGAAATAAAACTAAGTTACATCTCCAAAAATGATTTTAAGATTTCAAGTCTCCAATCAAAAGTTATGGACAAAACTCAGAGAAGGGTTGAAAGGGCCATTTTTGGGAACATTTCAAACATCCTCTTTGAAATTTATCCATAACTTTTGATTGAAGCCTTGGATTATCAAAAAGATTGTTGGAGATGAAAATTAGGTTGATTTTACAACTTTCTTTGGTTCAAAGCTAAAAAAAAGAAGTTATTCTACTATGTTTAAATGAGGTCTGAAATTTTAGTTTTAACACAATTTCTACATTTTACTTAACTATGAGCCTTTGGGTTCCTTCTATTTCTAATCTACATATCCCACTTTGTTTGTCTTACCTTCTTCCACCTTAAATGTGTATACACAGCTTCTCTTCTAGATTTCATCTCCAAATGTGAATAAGGTAGGAGTCTCATAAACCGACCATTAAGAGTTGTTTGCCATTTTGGGGAAGCTAAACTGCTTGAAACAATTTTCAGTAAACATTAGAAAAAATCTGGACTCTCCAGAAGCCCGTTTGACTTTCTGGAATTCTGCAATTACAGAAAAAAAATATTAAAAAATTGAAATAAAAAAATGAAAAAAAATATTTATTTATTTATTTCATAGTTTCACCTTGTGTGCCACGCAAGACTGGAGACTTTTTAAGAAAATTCAAATTTTTTTTAATTAAAAAAAAATTGAAAAAAACAAAAAACAAACAAAAACAAAAACAAAAAAAACTTTTTTATTCCCCTGGATTTGCACAGTTCCAGAAAGTCAAATGGGCTTCTGGAGAGTCCAGATTTTTTCTAATGTATCTAACCCAAGTCGTTTTATATTTTTTGGACCTTTGTGGAATTAGTTATGAATTTTTGAAGTTGAAATCCAATGGTCACTAAAAGCAATCACCCCTTGAAATGTACACTGCTGGTACATGGAAGAAAAAAAAATGTACCTCTAAACCACGATCGGTTTTACAGCCCGGTCGGTTTATGAGCCTCCTACCTTACCCTTTGAATCAATGCAAGGTACTTGTTCGGATCATTAATTTCAATGAATAGTACGTTGACTTTCTTGGAATTTTTCATGTACTTGCACTTATTTTAAGTTGTTGTACACTGTAAGTTACCCAGCCGACTATACTTTACTTCTTTAACACATTCTTGACACGTGTATACATAGTTACTGATGGATGGAGAATATTCCACACCATTTTGTTGCGAGAAGGCAGTAGTACCAACTGCTACTAAATGTTACGTACATGTCACAATTTGGCACCAGAATCATGACAATTTAACAAAATAGAATGAACAGAGAAAAAATGAACTCTCTGGAGTCTGGAGGGCTGCAAAGAAGTCTCCGGCTAGAGGACCCTAAGCCTATATTTTATTTTCTTCTTCTACTATTGTTCCCCTATTGTTGCTCACTTTTGGTTCACTCTTGGCGTGTGATGATTGCGATATGATAGGTGCTTGAAATCATATGGCTGATATGCCATGAGTATTAAAGGATTGCTTGGGTTCATAGTCATTGCTATTTTAAGAATCAAAGGTGGATCATGATATTTGGTGCATTTTTTATTCAAAGATTGGACAATGTGAATCATTTTAATCAAAAAGATGGGACAGAACCTTTATGCCTTGTTTTACAAGTTACATAGATTTTTTTTAATGAAGATGAACAAAGAGAACAAAGGTACACTCTTTCAACAAAATCAAGATTAAATATTAGAATTATATTGTTCTACAGCATGTGGCCTACCTTGTCCATCCCATAGGTTCACACACAATATGGATATATTTTTATGTACCTCAAATAGGGTTTGTAGGACTCTTAAAATATCTTCACGTATTGCACTCTAGAGGGTTCAATTCTTTTCTAATGATACATCCTTATGGGCAATTTTGTTAAAATGGCACTATTCCATTATTTTGGCAGTTTTTACAATTCAAACTGCATGGTCTGAAAATGTACAACTGTTCTAGATGTTTGAACTCTACCTTTCCAAAATGTTTGAAATCTACACCTATCTTAGATGTTACTTTGATTTAGACCGCACAATCTAAAATCTATGTTAGTCCTAGATTTTTGAAATCTATACTTGTTTTAGATGGCACTTTCACAGTTCAGACCGGGCGGTCTGAAATGGCACATGGAATACTGCCATTTTAATGAAATTCCCCATTCTTACACAAGCTAGCTAGTGGAGGTCAATGTTGCCTAATGCTTCAAAAATCAATGTTGCATCCGGACAGGGCCACTTTCTTTTGACAAGTATGTCTTGCTAGCCAAAGTCAACCCTTTTTTAATTTTGTGCAAATATGTTATTGGTCCCAAATCTTGTATTCAAGTTAAAATACTGCGTGAGGTGCACGAGCAAAAGGACAGAGTAATGATGTGAGCTTAATTTCAGTTCATGGAGAAAAGTATAAATAGTGGCCCTCAAGGATTGCCATCTACATCAGTTTGTAAGTTTCAGTTCAAGCGCATGGTGGATCAGTGGCCTCCTTCAGAGACATGCTGACTTGAAACTCAAATGCTCTTCACCTCGCTCAGCATCTTCATCGATCCTCAGCCCAGCTGCTTGTGCCGCTTTGCATAACCATCAGACAGGCACTTTGATTCATCAATTCCGTTCTTAACTGCATTCAGCAAATTATGTCTTTATTGTCATGAATGTCTTAACTTCAATTTGCCTGAGTGGCAATGCATGGCAACTTTTGAAGACTGTATGCATGAATGATTTTTGAGTCCATGGATGTTTAATCTGACCTCGTTGATGTGTCAAGAATCCCGTAGCAAAGGATGATATCAGCCTAGAATTATTTCACTCACGTGGTACGGTACGGTATATGATGTTTCAGTAGAGAGGGAATATTGGTTAGTATACACATTACATCCTCAGTTGCTTTCTGAATTCACGAGTTCGGCACTTTGCATGGCCTGAAACGTAAATCAATACCAGTTCCTAGTTTTAGAGTTTTTTGGACCTAGTCTGCCTGAAATTGTAAATTTGATCCAATGCTTCTGAACTTTTGGATCTGCCTAGAATTTCTTGACAAAAAGGCAAACCGTGTTTGCGACCCTCGCGCGCACATTACAACAGGGTTCTATGTATTTTGTTTGAGCTAATGTACTGGATTAGTACTGCGGTACCAAAGTGCTTTGAATGACTTGGTATTTATTTTGCAGGCTTCAGTTCTTTGAAAAGGTTTAAGCCTGCAAGCTTGCCACCAGATAGCTAGTCCACGACTCACGCCTCCAGTTCGGAAAACTGCAATGGATAAGATGCTGTTGCCAACAGCTTTCATGCAGCAGCTTCACCGCCATGCGCGTAAGATCCAGCCATTAGTGCCGACAGGGAAACTCGTGAACCTGGCGATGGCCTTTCTCATGCTGTCAACAGGGCTGGTGAATGGCGGCACGCCAGGCAGTGATCTCAGCTCCGTTTACTACGACGACCTGTGCCCCGGCTTTGGCACTTTTGCTACTGTGAAGTTTCAAAATCTTACGGATTCTATTGTGGCACCCAGAATTGCTGCTGATCCTGGCCTTGCTCCTGCCTTGATGAGGTGCGTACACAACAGGACTCGTTTTTACTGCCAATCTAAACATTCTGTTTTCCAATCTAGCCTTTTCTTGTGGTTGAAAAATTCGTGAAACGCATACACGGGCAATTTCATGAAAATGGCGCTATTCCACTACTTTACAATTCAGATTGTGCGGTCTAAAATGTACATCTGTCTTAGATGTCTAAAATCTATGTCTCTCCTAGATGTATGATATCTACAACTGTCTTAGATGTCAATTTAACAATTCAGACTATGCGATCTGAAATCTACATCAACCCTAGTTTTTTTAAATCTATAAAAGTCAAAAATCTATGAAATCTATACTTTTTTTAGATGGCACCACAGGAAGATTTCGTGGCGTTAGCCCCTGGGGCTAAAGTTTTGGGGGGTCTAAACTGCCCCACTTTAGACCCCAAGGCTTAACCCCGCATGAACTTTAGCCCGGCTAAGGTGGCACATTTTGGGGTCTAAAGTAGTGTGAAAAAAAAAATCCGAGATTTTTCAAGCACTGTGTACATGGGGTCTAAAGTGGGGGCTATTCCTCAAAGGATTAGCCCCGGTTAACGTCACGAAATCTTCCTGTGCACGTTCACAGTTCAGATTGGGCGGTCTGAAAATGGCACATGGAATACCCCCATATACTTACTGTTTTGTCCGTTGGTTCAATTTGGAGCTGGTGTAGTGTAAACCTACATAGCCGGAAATTTATGATTGAACCAATTCATGTAAGCAGTGCTATAAGTTCTATGACACAAAATTGGGCCTCCTCTGATAAGCAGAATATAGATTTATGAACTCCAGTGTGTAGAAGCAATTAAAACATGGCAGATGAAATCAGTCCTTGAATTCCGTTTTAGTTTCCAAGCAGTTGACCATCCATACAAACGTGTTTTCAAAGTCATACATATCTCAAGCAAGTTCATTGCAATTTATGTGCAGGTTAGCGTTTCACGACTGCTTTGTTCAAGTAAGCCTTTCCACAAGCCTGAGGAAGTTGTATATTTATTGCTAAGCAATTTAACTGTTTCTCAGTGGGAGAATGAAAGCTCGCTGAGGAAATTCGTAAGTGGAAGGAACTTGAGCTGAAATTTATTGATAAACTGATGTTTGCAATGGACCTAAGACAGTTTTGTTATTTCGTTTTGGATGCAGGGGTGTGATGCCTCCGTTCTGCTAAATTCTGCAGCAGGCAATTTACCCGTCGAGAAGGATGCACCTCCGAACGCTTCCGTGAGAGGGTTCGAAGTCATTGATGCAGTCAAAGCAGCGTTGGAGCTTGTCTGCGCAGGAGTGTTTTCATGTGCCGACATTGTCCAAGAGGTGGCCCTGGCAGCACAGAGATATGTGGTAAGCAAGTTTCTCTACTCAAGAAGTGCAAACAATGTTTGGTCTTCTAAGGAATTCACGATTGTTTAATTTGGATCTCCATTTCTTCAAATAACGTCAATTTCGTTAAAATGGCATATGAAATCCGCCACTTTGTCTGAACATCTAGGACAGGTATAGATGTAAACCCGCCAAAATTCTGGAATGCCGCCATTTTAATGAAATTCACGTTAAATACAGAGCAGAGGAAAACCACAGAGATGTGTCCCAAGGTTGAAGTAGAAAATGGAGGATACATTCTATTTCCAAATGATATTCGGATGAGCATTGCTTTGAATAGAATTCTATACTGTTGTTCAATTCAGTGTCTCTTTGACTCCAGACCTGTTTTCTTGCATTCTTCCTGTTTTCTTGACGCGGAAGGAGCCTTCCCATGACTGTTTAGTAATCTTACGATGATCGTCCTAGGTTGGCCATGTTTGAAATGTTTTCAGAGCCTCCATGAGAGAGCTTTACCCCAACTGAAGGAATTGTGCGTGCAAGTTCAGTGTTCTCCCTAAACTTCCGTCGAAGGTTTGGAGCCCATGGTATCGAATCCCTTGTGTGAAAAACATGCACTCTAAGTACATGGTCCCAGTTACTCGAAGCACATGTAACTCGAGAATTTGTGTTGGATGTCTGTGGATGCAGATCCAACCAATCCCTAAAAGTGGATGGCTACTGAGGTATGGGAGGCGTGATGGACGAGTTTCTCTCGCAACGGAGGCCTCTCAATTCCTTCCTAGTCCTGCCATGAATTATACGCAGCTAGTGGCAAGTTTTGCTGCACAAGGCATGAACAAGTTTGACCTTGTTACCCTTTCAGGTACTAAGCACTAGAATGCTCAAATATTTCACCAAATTAATATGAATGAAACGTAAATAATATGTAAATAATATAATTTGATAGTGATGCAAAAATATGAAGTGCTTCACACTGCCATATTGGGATTGTTTAATGAGCTTTTAGAAGAAATCATAAAGAAAATCTTTCCCACAAAGAGGTCTTTTAGTACAAAGTTTAAATGGTTATAATATGTGATCCCCTTTTGTATCTCTATGCAAAGTCTGAAAGTCAATTTGCTAATAATGTTGGAAATTTGTAACATTCATGTGGTAAGCACTTGGAATCTAAAATTTACACTAGTGGTAGTTTTTAGAGCTTTGTGTAATTCATTGTCGTAATTTTGGCACCATGGATTGTGTCATTGTAAAAAAAGAATTATGTTCCTTGTTTTCAAATGATATTTGACCATGAGCAACAAACATCGAAAGTTCCAGAAACATCCAAAATAAAATAAATGACATAGGTTGACATTTTTTAGTTACAACCATAGTAACATTGTCTACATTATTTTTCAGGAGCCCATACTTTTGGAATTGCTCATTGTATTACCTTCACCCAACGATTGGACAACTTTAGCGGCAACGGATCCGGCACTGATCCAGCTTTAGATGCTGCCTTTGCCACCAATCTAAAAGTCAAGTGCCCTCCAGGAAGCCCTCTCAATGTTGTAAACTTGGATGTGAATACTACAACTACATTTGACAACAAATACTACGACAATATCTATGCTGGCAAGGTTCTCTTTACTTCTGACAACGCATTAAAAAGTGACAATGTCAACATCATTCTCAATCAAGCCTCTAACCTTGGATTTGTTGGGATCAACTTTGCCCTTTCTTTTAATAAGATGACCGAGATTAAGGTGAAGTTGTTTCCAAATGGAGAGATTCGTTCAAAGTGCGCTCTTCGAACTACCTAGGTGCAGCTAGATGATAAGAAATGTGTGATTTTGAATCTAGCTACTGCCTATGCAAGCCAGTCTTGAATAGTTGTTTTCTGAGTAAATAATACTTGCATCAACTTGCAATGTGAATGGTACATACTTCACTGCCAATGTCAATGAATGTGGACTTGCACGCCATCTTTAGCATGGCACTACAATGAGGAAAAACATCCTTCAAATAACTCCTGCAAAATACAAAGATCAATAAAATGACTTATTTAAGATTTAAATTCTATCTGCTATAAAAATAAAATGATCAGGAGTATACAATTTCAATATTGTTTGTCTTTTCAATTTCTAAGCTTGTATGGGGTGTAACTTTGTTTCATATTCTATAGTTCTCTTGTAATTATGTCTTGTCAAATAGTAACATTGCATGACCTTTTCAAGGTTACATAACATTATTAACCAACCTCAACCATTCTCCCTAGGAGATGGGGATAATCCTTCCTTGGATCCTAGATAATGAAATGAGTTTAATAATCTACAATGTGTCATTGGTTGGTTAGGAAGTTGCAACATTGGGGGCTCATATTTTGTAGAAGAGCATTTGAAAGGGCCCCCTAAGTTAGCATTGGATAATAATGTTATTTATCAAGAGGCTTTGATCCTTTCACATCTGCTTTTTGTGACACACATCTTCTTTAATTTTGAATCAAAAAAATTGAAGAATGTAATCTTTGACATTGATGACTTCATAGATAGCTCCCTAGCATGTATACTCTTCTAAATTGACACTTGTGAATTAACCTTTAAAGGACAAGTTGGTGACTGTGGAAATCATCCCTTTGGTTACTGTGTGAATATTCACTTAAAAAGTTGCAAAAGTACTAATTGAAAAGCAAACTATTGTATAAGACCTCCTCTTTTTACAACAAAATTATAAGGATGAACAATTGCACTTCTATCCTATCAGAAGGATTCTCTTTCATCTATCGGATACCAAACGTCCCCTCAACATTTAAGGGTTAAGCAATCTAAGTAGAATGGTGTTGCACATAATTTTTCAAGCTAGAAAATTGCTTGAATCCAAAATCATGCCATGCTTGTGTATGTTGTTACGGATCAACACTAAGATGAGGGCTCTCACAAGTAGCACCTTACCAAAGTTATGCATACCTTGCATTCCATTAATTTTGGGTATATTGGTGCCATCATTCAAAGTACCAAAGACTAGTGGAACAGTTGAGGAATCAAAGATAACAACTCAATGAAGGCACCAAAGCTTCGAATGACACGTAATTTATGTTGTTCTTTTGAGCAGAATGAAATCCCAAATATCATATGTGATCCATTCAATCAGTGTCATCTTTGAGCCCACTTTTCTCTACTTGTGTGTGAAAGTTGTGACAATGAATTGCTCCACTTCTAAGATTAGAGTTGGTTTTGATTTATGTTTCTGAAGGCACTGGACTTGAGGAGTACCACAGTTGTGAATATTGCTGGATTAGGAGATGATTGAAAGCCCTTCCTTTCACAAATATATCAATCTGCATTTTTAGTCTTAGGACAGCATATGCACGTGCACTTCACATGCAAGCTGACCATCCCGGGAACAAGCTCACAAAGGATTTCAACATGTTTTCTATCACATGAATTACACGATGTGCTATTAATCCCAGAGCACCCAGCGCACGTTTACCGAAATCCAGACCCTTCGGAACTCATTCCAATCAAGCTGTCACCCAAAACGAGATCCACATAATCTGATTGTAGAAATTGGTAGTGGAGACAAGCCCAGAATTGTGGAAAAATGGACAAATGTTTTGACCGTACCGTTGAAAAGATTATAATAGTCAAACATGACAATCTTTCAGTTATGAAAGGCTAGATTTGAATTGTTGGGGTGCTCAAGGGTTAACAACTTCTACCATCCCAAATGAAAATAATATTTAAGAAGGGTAATGAAATGTAAGACCAATGGAGTTTGAGATTCCCTTCTATATATTATATAGAATCGCATTGTAAAGAGTCCATTGAGACACTGCAAGCAATGTTTGGACTTGCAATATAATACGGAGTATAAGCTTAAGTTTCTAGGACATGTGCATGTATTGCCTCACATACATAAAGCATGATTATCTACTATAATTTAAAGCAACACCTGATTTCAGCACATACTATAATTGTCAGATTTTGAGCAAAATATTACTTTCACAAATCACTACCATTTGATGTCGGTATTCAAAATGTCCTTTGACGCCCATTTCAAGTGTAATTAACTTAAGGAATTTCACAACTGCAAGATGGAACTTTGAGATACTCTAAGTAATCCACTTTTGACATTCAACAGTTGTATACATAATTTATCATCTCTAGACATTGAGTGAGGAATTCCTTACAAATTCCTACAATTGGACATCTTGGATTTTGTGAGTGAAAATATTAATAGCATTATATTTTCCATATGAACAATTGATCTATATTGTTTTCAAATATTAGGACATGTTCATGATTTATCCAAGTACTACTACATAGCTAGTAAAATTTATTTTCAAAAGTCTCTATAATTGACAGTTATTGGTGCACTTATTATTGTATAAAGTATGTACACCTATGATCATCATTGCTTAAAATGTGACACCTACATTTGAACCAAAAAGTGACACGAAAACCTAGATATAGAGAAACACAAGATGTGCACAAGAAGTAAGCAATCAATGGAGACAATGGAATAAAGTAATGGAGACACCTTAAGCATCATTTGCACTTGGTGCTGTGAAGCAACTTATTATAGTGATAGTTGGTACTACCCAATCAAGGGTTTGCACTTATGGTGCTTTGTAGCCCTCAATCCTACATGGATTCCATAATGAAGGCTTGTAGTACATGTGTATTTGGACATAGTTACTAGAAGTGTTACATAATTGCTTAAATTTTTTGTTTAATAGAGTTCAAGAATTTTAGGCTAGTGGTATGGAATGTAAGGGCAATGGTATACATTAGCAAATACTCCAAGTTTTGAAGAGCAATCTTTGGCAACATTTAATTTGGATCATAATGGCAAAGGTGCTTATATTAACAATAAAGATAAAATATGTAGCATTCTAGGTTAAATATATTTCCTATTATTTATGAACATGATGTTCAAATATCTAAAAGGACCCTCTTTTAATCCCGAAAGTCCCATTGTCCTTTTAGGGGACAAAATGGATTTCAGATAGGCTCTTTTGGCCTCAATATTCATCATAATTTTTTGAATTTTTTTATTGAGATAGAAAAAATACTTTAGATTTTTAGAAATATAATTTTTATTTCAATTGATGCTTGGGAGCAAAAATATCACACAAAAGGTCCTTTTTTTCAATGAAGTGGGCATAAACCTCCTCACACAATTTTTTTTTTATTAAAAAAATGTGTTTCTCATAGAGTTTAATTTTATCTATATGAGAAGCTTTGATTCATTCCATTTGGATTTGTAATGTGAAAATTATGGACAATCTTGTTTTTGGGATAATTAAAGCATTTTCTTTAAAAAAATAACTTATAGGATATATTTCTGAATGCAATTTTCACAATTTCTCAAAAAAAATTGTTTGAAAAGGTTAAGTTTGCTTACTAAAACAATTTCACCATTGGAAATATAGTGTTTCAATCTCATCTTAGAGCTATTAACAATTTAGTTTTTATTTTGATCTTGGACCTACTTCTATTTAACAAATTTTTAAAGAATAAAAATCAATTTATTTATTTTCTTCTTAGATTTTCAACTCATTTCTTCAAAAAAAAAAGATTTAAATTTAAAGTCTATAGTGCAAATTTTTTTTACAAATGGCGGTCAAAATCATTTGAAACTGTAAGCTAGCACTACAAGAAAACGGATAATTTATGACTGCAAAAATATGATTGAGGATGACTGATATCTGGTTGCAGTCATATTCGTGAAGGCCAACACCTTGAGGAAAAATATGATTGCAAAATATGACTGTCAGTCATTTTTGGGCCTTCTACTTCACAAGTATACACTATACAACCATTAGGAACACCAAAGTACTTCATAGGGAATGTAGGGAACATATTTGGGGAACGCTAAGTCATATTGTCAGTCATATTTCCATGATAGTGACATTTGATTTGTTTTGGGCAACCCTAGAAAAATATGGGCAAACCATTGTTTAGGATTTTGAAATCCTACTCACCTTTTTTTTTAGGATCTTGAAACCTAGTTACCATTTTTTTAGGGTTTAAAAATCCTAGCCGCCACTTTTTAGGGTTTTGAAACCCTAGCTGCCATTTTTTAGGGTCTTGAAATCCTAGCCACCACTTCTTTTGGTCCTTCTTCCTTGCCTCTTGTTGTCTCTTAGCTCATACTTGTTATTGTTCCTTATTTTTTGCTTCTTAGATGTTGCCTTTCGTTGCTTCTTAACTTTTGCTTCTTGCCCCTTTCAATTCTATTCATGCTTCTTGTTTTTTGTTGTTGTATCTAAGTTCTTTCTTTCTCTAGCATTTTAACTTTTTCTTCTTCTTAGTTCTTGTTTTTAGTTTCCTCTTGTTGCTTTTAAATTCTTGCTTCTTGTTTCTTCTTGTTGCATCTTAACTCTTGTTTTTTGTTGTTTCTTGTTGTATCTTGTTGTGTCTTAGTTGTTGCTTTTTGTTTCTTGTTGCATATTATTCTTGCTTGTTGTTTATCTCTAAGTATTTGTTCCTTTTTTCTTCTTGTTTTCTCCATCACCATTCTTATTTTTCCTACCCTAAACTTGAGCTACATATTTTGTGTTGTTGTAAGCCTTTGAAGGTTGAGCTTTGTTGTTCATTCACTAAGAATTAACCTCCCATTTCTTTAATTGTATATGCAGGCACCAAAAGTTGAAACAAAGTCATTGGAGGCTACTTGCAACCCAATAGAGCCATCTTCACATTATTGTAAGGAATATAGGCCTTATATTGGATTTTGTGAATGATTAATTGTAGTATATATGTTTTGTATTGGTGACTAATAAATGTCAATGAAGAGAATTGCTTTCCTTCTTACATTCTTCCTTTCCAATATGATTATCTCTTGTATATCTCTAAAATCATATGTATTTATTTTTAACTATATGGAGTCTTTTCTAAAATATGACTTTGTATTTTCTAAAATATGATTGCAATTAGTCATAAACTACCAATGACATCCATATGAACTACCACATCAATCAAAATATGACTCATAAGAGTCATATTTGACATTAGTAAAATATGACTCACAAGAGTCATATTCCACATCTACAAAAATATGACTGTACAAAGTCATATGTCACATTAGCCAAAATATAACTAACCATAGTCATATTCCACGTCAGCCAAAATATGACTGACCGCAGTCATATTCCACGTCAGCCAAAATATGACTAACCGTAGTCATATTCCACGTCAGCCAAAAAAAGGACTACATAGAATTACATGCCACGTAGGATTTATTTTTGTTTGCCCAGGTAACTCAAAAAAAAGTCAAGCCTTCAAAGATAGTCAAAGTATACGCCTTGTTGGCAAAATACGGCTAATTATGGATAATTATACCCCCAAAAAATATAACTGCCAATATGACTGATGTCCGAAGCAACTCGTCGGTAATGATTCATGTCAGTCATGTTGCAGTCATCTACAGTGATTTCTACGACCAGTCATATTTTTTGATTTTACGACTCATTGCAGTCATATTTTGCAGTCATAAAACATTGGTTTTGTTGTAGTGTAGTGTTCAAAAATATAATTTTTTTCAGCTTTGAATGCTAATATCTTCCAATCCGTATGGTCAAACTTTATGAAAATTTTACTACATGATTTGAGATAAATTAAGTACAAGATCCTATAGTTAAATTCTTAAAATTAAAAAAAATCAATCATGTTTTCTTGGATGAAAGCAACATAATTGACAATTTGAGTTGTTTTTGATAGAAATAATGACCTTGGGACTTTAGGGGTAAGTTAGGTAAGTGTAAACAAAAATTGGTTTTCCTACAATTGAGGATGTTAGGGAAAAATGCCTTTAATTATACGACACTAAGTCTAGAAAAAGCTTTAGATGCTTTGATGAGGGATTTTTTAGATTTTTGACAATACAACTTGGATCCTCAATCCAAGACTCTTGATGAACCTTGTGGAATATGGATAAAATGCAATTTATCATTTGATGTTTTTCAGCCTTTGTGGAGGGCTGCAAGTTTCCCTAAATTTCCTAGGGTTCCCAAACTCTGAAAACTGCACTGTAGCAGCTGCATGATGTGGCAGAGAGACTACCACGTCATTTTAAAATTAATTTTTTTTAAATTAAAAAAAAATCAACCTTTTAAAAAATTTAAATTTAAATAATTTTTTATTTATTTTTAATTTAAAACTCTGACAACGGCTATTTTTTAACTACTTGGGGGAACAACGTTGGGAACATGTCTGAAACGGCCTTCCAAACCCTCCAAAACACATACAATAAACTTCTTCCTTTACCAAAGATTGGTCTACAAATCTAACAAATTTGGACATCTTTCAAGCAAAATTCACCAATACACAAATGAATAATCAAATGATACTGCATAATACAAGGAAATTATATCACTTCCCTTGTGTGTGATATGCACCAATTTCCCCCCTTCTTTGTAAGTGATTTGAAGCATTTTCTTCTATAAGGGAGATTTTGAAATTTAGGAGAAAAGTAAGACCATAAGGGATTTTCTTTATTTGAGGGGGGAAGATTTTGTGCATTTTTCCAATGTTACTTGAAGATGACTTCACCTCCAAATCAAATCAATTTATGAAATTCAATCTTTTGATATGTAGATTTATCACTCAATCTAAATTTAATGTAGATTTTAGTGGACATAATCAATAAGAATTATAAATTTAGGAGGCTTAAATCCAACTAATCTGTAGATTTTAAAATTCCAATATTATTGACTTGTAGATTTATAAATAGTGTTTTTTCTAGATTTGAAAAGTTAAAATATTACTAATTTATAGATTTCAGATGTTTGATAAACTTTACAATTTTATAGATTTTACAATTTCTTTGAATTCTAGAATCTAAATTCTAGAAATATCATAATTCTGTCAAAAAATTTCATTACATTCGAATGTAACAATTTACATGTCTTATGTGTCCAACCTCAAGGTACCCTTGGCAATTGATATGGGACAATTGCATCTTGTAAAATCAAGGTCATTTTCATTAAATTGAGGGTAAATCTTGCACATATTGAAAAATCCATACCTTACATTTTAAAGATAGTTGTCGAAAGCAAATATAAATGGGAGCCAACATGTGACAATGATTGAAATTATAAAAGTTGGTGTTGCAAAAGGCTTAGAACAATTGAAGATACATAATCAAGAGACACAAAATGAGAAATAGGCTTCCACATAAGAAGCCAAGAATTATGTGACATTTTGAAAAGTGGGACACTTTACATTGATTTACTTGAGAACTAATGTACAGAAAGAGTTCATGACACTTGTTTATAATTTCACTTAAGGGGAATGAATTTATTATTATTTTAATGGCAATATTAGTGTACAAATGTAGAGGTTTAGTGTACATGAAGCACTCTATTTTACTAAATGTTGTTTTTGATATTTGAATAAATATTCTAATAATCAAGTAATAAGAAGTTACGAAGTTGATGGCTTGGTAAATATGAATCATTTGGCTAAACATTACTTTCGATTGTAGAATTGTTCTTTATTGTCTCCCAACACTTTAAACTTCGCCAATCCTATAAGGATATTATTGTATCAAAAAGGCTTGGGCATTGTGAGTGTTTCATTACCCACCTTTGGTATTAAAATGGACACAAGTGCACAACCAAGTTCTTAGTTATATGCAAGAATTTGTCCTACTTCGGTGCCTAAGCATTGTTTACTGTGCCTTCCAAATAATGGATCTTTTCTAATCTTTTAGGCTACATGAATTTGCAAAATAACCATCAAACTTTAACTTAACCCCTAAAGTTCCATGGCTACGTTTTCACCGAAAACGCTCAAGAACTGCCATTTTTAGTACAAGTACCAAATTTTTGAAAAAAAACTTTTTTTGCCACATGTAACTGTAAGATCTTGTAGTATGCTAACTTGAGAACATGTGGTAAAAATTTCAGAAATTTCCATTGTGTGGATTGCAAGATAGAAGCATTAAAATTCATTAAAATCATTTTTTTGGCCCTACAAAAAACTGGGCAGCTGCACTTCACAAGCTCACTTTTCTAAGAAAAAATGTCCAAAATAGTGGTGCTTCTTTGAATTCATTTTCCTAGAGAAGTTGTCTACATGCTTTAAAATTTTCACATCATTTGGAGTTGTACAACATGTAGGAAAAAAATAGTAAGTAGAAAGAAGTAGAGAATGATTCAAAATACAAAATTGTTAAGAATTTGGTTATGGAATTGAAAAATGACAATCCCAATGGTTGAAATATTGTAATAAACAATATACATCCTATTATTCTATTTTATTTCCAAAATATTGAAAACTGAGTAAGATAAAGGACTTCAAAGTTGATTTTTGAGTAGAAAATTTATAACCACCCGCAAACTAAAATTCCTCATAACTTTTGATTCATTGGTCAAAATGGAATGATTAAAAGCTTTTCACATATATATAACTCTAGAAAACCAATTTCAAGTTTTTGTTTCTGAAAAAAGTGATTTTTAATGATCTGCCCGGACTGCCCAGCCAAGGAAAAAAGCAACATATCATTACATGTTATTCAGTCCTTGTGGAGGGCTGCAAGTTATCCAGGGTTCCCAGACTCTGAAACTGTTTGGAACTGCACGGTAGCAACTGTGTGACGTGGCCAAGCGACTGCCATGTCATACAAAAAAAATTCAAAAAATCCAAATTTTTTTTTGTTCATCTGTTTTTCCATTTTAAGATTTTTTTCAAAAATAATAATTCTAACAGCGCTGTTCTTTTGCTACCAGGGGAACAATGCCAGGAACAGGCCCAAAACGGCCCTCCAAACCCCCCCAAAATCATCTAATGCAGGCCATAACTTTTGACTCGTATTTTCAAATGTCATGAATTTAGTGCATATAAAAGATATTCCTTGCGCACAACTTCTCTTGAAATTTCAGCCAAAATATGCAAATCTCTAGTCACAGGTACCTACCCAAAATTTCTATACTGCCAAAAAATGCATGTTGGTCCTTTAGGGGTTAAACCACAATTTCTAGTCAATTGATCAAGTCAAACAAGGTCATTGGTATTCTTGGGGAAGAAGTTGTAGTCCTAATTTAGAAACAAATTAAATAATTAATCAATGGATTTCAGACTTCTTATTTCATGAAAAATTAAAAGTACAACAAACAAACATTGTTGAATTGAAAACTTAACTTCTACTAACGATAGAATCACCAATTTGATCAACAAATTTTGTTGTACTAGCTAGAGTTAACAGGAAGATTTTGTGACATTAACCGGGGCTAATCCTTTGAGGAATAGCCCCCACTTTAGACCCCTTCTACACAGTGTTTAAAAATCTTGAGTGTTCTTTTTTCACACTACTTTAGACCTCAGAATGTACCACCTTGGCCGGGCTAAAGTTTATGTGGGGTTAAGCCTTGGGGTCTAAAGTGGGGCAGTTTAGACCCCCTCAAACTTTAGCCCCGGGGGCTAATGCCACGAAATCTTCCTGTGGTTGCAATGTTGTACTGATAAGATCACGGTCAGCTATTGTGTTGTACTAATTGGTGACATCAATTAAAAGTAAACTATTCTCAACACTTACACAACTGAGTCAATGCCCCAGGATCAGTCCAAGTTCATAATACAAGCGAAGTTACTAGAAACTAAGTGGTCAGAACTAAGTTAACCTCTAAAGGTTTTTGACTATGTTTTCACAAAAAACGCTCCCAAACTGCCATTTCTAGGACAAGTACCAAATTTTGGAAAAAAAATATTTTTGGACACATGTAACCATAGGATCTTGTAGTAAACTAGTTTGAGAAGATGTGGAAAAAATTTCAGAAATTTCCACCGTGTAGATTGCAAGATATTAGCATTTGAAGTGACAAAAACCCTTTTTTTTGTCCCTGCGAAAAACCGGGCAGCTGCACTTCACATGGTCACATTTGTATGAAAAAATGTCAAAAATGGTGGTAACTCCTTGGATTCATTCTTCAAAGCAAGTTAGCTACATGCTTGAAAAATTTCAGATCATTTGGAATTGTACAACATATAGGAAAAAAATAGTAAGTAGAAAGAAGTAGAAGATAATTCAAAACACTAAATTGTTAAGGATTTAATTATGGAATTGAAAAATGTCAATCCAAACGATTGTAATGTTGTAATAAACAATCTACACCTTGTGTTTATATTTTTTTCCAAAAATACTGAAAATTGAGTTAAATAAAGGACTTCAAAGTTTATTTTAGAGTAGATATTCCATAACTACCCGCAAACTACCCACAACTAAAATTCCTCATAATCTTCATCTCATAAATCAAAGTGAAATGATTCAAAGCTTTCCTTATGCACATAAATCTAGAGAACCAATTTCAAGTTTTTATTTCTCTAGAAAATGATTTTTAAAGAAGTTTTTTTTGCTGCCCGGGCTGCCCGCCAAACAGTGAAAACTACATATCATACCATAACTTTTTAACCATGTGGTCAAAAGTTATGAAAATTGTTGGGCCCTAAAGCTACTCCTCGGGCACATCTTGTGTGAAAATTTCAAAGAAAAAAAATAAAAATTCCATTCGTGGTGAGCTGCCCAAAAACGCTATGTTGTCAAAAAACGATGTTTGGTCCTTTAGGGATTAAACGTAACTTCACCTGATTGACCCGACTTACTCAAATTCTCAAAAGCAACCCCTGTAGAATGTGAGAATATTGATTTCAGATGCCTGGCCACTACCATAATCAACAATTAATTAAAACTTCACACTTTATTTATATGATGTCCAAAAGACACAAGAAAATCTGTTGCAAGTTTATGACAACCAAAATTAAGACAATGATCTAACACTAACCATATGGGCAATTTCGTTAAAATGGCAAAATTCCGTAATTTTGGCAGTTTTCACAGTTCAGAGCGGTCGCTCTGAAATGTTCAACTGTCCTAGATTTCTGAAATCTACAATAGTCATAGATGTTGCTTTCAAAGTTCAGACCGCGCGATTTGAAATGTACATTAGTGCTAGATTTCTGAAATCTATATAAGACAACGATTTATGTAATCTATACCCCTCGTAGATGTCACTTTCGCAGTTCAAAGTGGCCGCTCTGAAAATGGCATACGGAATATGCCATTTTAACGAAATTGCCCATCCATGCTGATTTACAACTTCAATCTCGGTAGGTCGACATAACTAGTTTACAGACAACAAAACCGAAGAGCCGAAGTTCACCTGGCGAGTCATTTAATCGATCCAACTCGATACATATGACTTAATTAAACAAAAAAGAAAAAAAGAAAAAAGAAATATAATTCGCTGATTCAAAGGTCCACCTCGCAGGCTTGAACTCCTGAACTCTTGCAATCACTCGATCACTCAGTCATGCCCCTTCTCACGATATGGTGAATACAATTGTATATTCACGAACATTTAAAGCAAGGGATTTCAATGATTCAATCTACATCAGTAGCCTCCGACTTGCCCAGAACAGAATTGATAAATCTGCGGTCTGCGGAGACGGATCCGAAATCGCGCGACTTCAGTGAAGAAATTCTCGACGGCAGTCAAGGGGCAGTGCGGCATTCCTGCAGCATGGCCGTCGGAGGACTACAAACAAAGAAGGCCTCCCAGTCGTGAGTCGGGACTGGGATCAGACTCGTTGCTGCAGGAATGGTGATCATGGTTGTAATTGCTTCCACTGCTTCTTCTGCAGACTCTTCGATTGTAAACAAAGTTCCTACTTCGGAAGGAGTGTAGAGTCCTGCATAGTCTTCGATCATCGCATCTTCGCCTGCAATCCAATTTTCTTCTTTAAAGAGAGCATTTAAGTTTGCCAAGTCTTGGATTGTCCCCGGGATTGTCAATGCTTCTTCACCTGCAATCCAAATTTCTTCTTCAAAGGGAGAATTTGATTCTGCAAGGCCTTGGATTGTCGATGCTTCTTCGCCTGCAAACCAAGCTTCTTCTTCAAAAGGAGCATTTGCATCTGCAGAGTCTTGGATTGTCCATCCTTCTTCGCCTGCAACCCAAGCTTCGTCTTCGGATGCTTCTTCAGATCCTTCGCTAATCACATCCTCATCTTCTGATTCAACCCAAGTTTCTTCCGAACTTTCGCTGGTCACAACCTCATCTTCTTCTTCAGACCATTCGCTAATCACATCCTCATCTTCTGATTCAACCCAAGTTTCTTCCGAACTTTCGCTGGTCACAACCTCATCTTCTTCTTCAGACCATTCGCTCATCATGTCCTCCTCTTCTTCGACCGCAATTTCTGATTCCACGGTAGCAGCTGCTTCCACGGCTTCTCCAACAACAGACTGTTCGATCGCATTTTCTGCTTCAGTTGTACGGGGAGCATGTGCTGGCACGTAGTCGTCAATCAACACGTCCGGGAGGACGTCATCGTGCACCGACTCGACCGCAATTTCTGATTCGAAGGTAGCATCTGATTCCACGGCTTCTACAACAACAGACTGTTCGATCTCATTTTCTGCTTCAATTACACGGGCAGCATGTGCTGGCACGTACTCGTCGATCAACACGTTCGGAAGTACTTCGTAGTACACCGACTCGACGAGGTTGGAATCCGACGCTGCTTCAGTCCAATCGGAGTAATCTTCCGAATCGTAGTCTTCCGAGTCGAAGTCTTCTGAAGCATTGCCGTCCACAAACCTACAGCAAGAGATTCAATCAGAACTAGCTTGCAGGTCGATCAGTATTTTAGTATTAATTGGCCAGCAGCCAGCTAGCTAGAATAAACCGACTCAAGGAAAGGAAAATGAAACCCTAAGTAATATATCACCCGTGAATTATTCTTCGCGGAATTCAGGAAACTTAATCGATCAACATCATGAGAAATTAAAGGAAACAGATAGCACCCATGCCATACCCTACACAATTCATATCGTTTTCCAAAAGTAAGCATAAAAAGAGTTCATTTTCAGCTGCAGTTACAAATCGCTAGCTTTGAAATAAACCGTGACTTAGGTTAAGCAAGAAACCCATGCAGATTGCTCTAACCAGCTATGCCCCAAAGAGGAAATATATGTTTCAATGGACAAGGCTTCAATTCCAAGAATATATTCAGGTATCCTCCGAAAACACCGAACACACGTACACAAGGAACTCATTAGAAAGAAAACTAATTCTCTTCCTGACCGAAGAAAAGGAAAAAGCAAGGATATATTTAATCTACTATTTCATGTGACCGACATCACCGAGGAGAAGGTCATGCAAGCAGCTTACGGAAGAGTCGTCATGGTGATGAAGCAGAACGTGTGGATCCCTCAACCACAGTGCAATAGAGAGACTGAGAGCAGACGCTAAGGCCGGAGATTGCCGCTGTGAAAGTTGCGGAGAAACAGTTTGGAAGTGTGCGTATCCCCACGGACTTCTAAGGGTTTTATAGGGAGCATTCATCCCTCCTCTCGAGATAGGCACGAGAATCCTACCTGCGAGATCAGATAGATTGGAGTTTCTTCTTGAGCAGACTGACGAGATCAGAGTTGGACTCGTAGCAAGCGAAATTAAAGGCACACAATACTGTATGTCCGCTCGATACCCTGGCTGTGAAATGGGCACGACCAGTCCATTTAATTTGCTATTGGTTTTGTTATATTAGTTGGTGGATATTTATGAGAAAGGCATTTTGGAAGGCGGCCATCTTGAAATGTAAATATAAAATAAGCAAGTACACGATGAGAGGCTTTGTCCCTATAGCACTGGCTTGCTTTCCAAGCAAGGGAAGTATGCACTCAAACTTCTTTAGATTAACTTCACTCTCAATGCAAAGCCTCCACACTTTCAATGTTGAGCTAACAAACATCAATTTTGTTAATTTAATGGAATTCCATGACTTTTAGAGGCGTGCAAATTGAAATATAAATTCATAGCAATCTTTCTTTTTTGAGCTTTATAAACTGCACTAGTATGAGGAAATTGTTGATTCCAACATTGTACAATATCTCATTTGCCGGCAACCAAGTTGTTGATAACCACATAATTTATCAACAATTAATTCTTGAATGACATTATACAAGCTCAAGGGCATTCACAAAGACAAACACATACTAGATTTCACATAGTTCTGATATTGTTACTTTATTAATATTTTCATTTGTAAAAAAAACTTAAAATTGTTATCATAGTATCCCTTAAAAGGCAATATCCCAAAAACACACATGTAAACTATTTCATCTTGGCACTTGAAACATGATCCATTACAATACCATATTAGATGAGCCCGATTCATACACCTCTTCTACAAGTAATTAATTCTTCACAAGATTTGAATATATCATGCTCGTAAGAATCAAACATTACACAACTCATGTTTATATTGTAGCCTCTTCCTCCATTGAACTCTTGAAAAAAACAAAATAGCTTGAAATTCAACTAGTTTCCTTGATGTGCTCTACTTAACCCCTAAAGGACCAAACACCGTTTTTTGACAACATAGCGTTTTGGGGCAGCTCACCACGAATGGAATTTTTATTTTTTTTCTTTGAAATTTTCACACAAGATGTGCCCAAGGAGTAGCTTTAAGGCCCAACAATTTTCATAACTTTTGACCACATGGTTAAAAAGTTATGGTATGATATGTAGTTTTCATTGTTCGGCGGGCAGCCCGGGCAGCAAAAAAAACTTCTTCAAAAATCATTTTCTAGAAAAATAAAAATTTGAAATTGGTTCTCTAGATTTATGTGCACAAGGAAAGCTTTGAATCATTCCACTTTGATTTATGAGATGAAAGTTAGGAGGAATTTTAGTTGTGGGTAGTTTGCGGGTAGTTATAGAATCTCTACTCTAAAATAAACTTTGAAGTCCTTTATTTAACTCAATTTTCAATATTTTTGGAAAAAATTATAAACACAAGGTGTAGATTGTTTATTACAACATTACAATCGTTTGGATTGACATTTTTCAATTCCATAATTAAATCCTTAACAATTTAGTGTTTTGAATCATTTTCTACTTCTTTCTACTTACTATTTTTTTCCTATATGTTGTACAATTCCAAATGATCTGAAATTTTTCAAGCATGTAGCTAACTTGCTTTGAAGAATGAATCCAAAGAGTTACCACCATTTTGGACATTTTTTCATACAAATGTGACCATGTGAAGTGCAGCTGCCCGGTTTTTCGCAGGGACAAAAAAAGGGTTTTTGTCACTTCAAATGCTAATATCTTGCAATCTACACGGTGAAAATTTCTGAAATTTTTTCCACATCTTCTCAAACTAGTTCACTACAAGATCCTACGGTTACATGTGTCCAAAAAAAAAAAAATTCCAAAATTTCGTACTTGTACTAGAAATGGCAGTTTGGGAGCGTTTTTTGTGAAAACATAGTCAAAAACCTTTAGGGGTTAACAAACTTGCATCTCTTCCACATCTACACTAAGAAATCACAATACCTTCAAAATAAATTTTAAGCACATAATAGATGAATAATGTAGGCCATCGAACCTTTATTTATAGTTGAAGAAGACCACAGAACATTTTGAAGGCATGGGAAAGCATCCATAATCAACAATACTCATTCCAAATTGTTTAGAATGAACTAAAATTGAAGATTTGGAGAAGGAAGAACCAATCAATCATGAAATCCCAACCTATATTCTTGATATCAAAAGCTACCTCTATTGAACTCATAAAGAATTTTGCAAGAATGGAGTACACCATAAGGATGAACTGTCAAGCAAGCATCTTAGACATGTCTTCCAAATGAATACCAGATGAAAAGTCACTAAAAGTTTCATTTTCCCATAAATGGAAAAGGTCAATAACTTGGGTTTAATCATCAATCCCATTCTATAGGTCCATCAACTAGAAAACAATGTGGGACAGGATGGTCCTCTCCCGTAAGTAAACATTGACAAGCCACCCCAGCCCACTAAAAGCTGAAACAGGAGAAATTCAGGCTCTTTGTCCAGCGGAATGGTTTGAAGACAATGCCCCAGCCACAGTACGATACGACTTTCCTCACTTCCGGCACAATTGTCTCGTAGTTGACGGGACTATTGGCGTGGACATGCACCTCCAGAGAAAGCAGAGTTGGCTTCAGCAGGATCTCCAGGATGGCGAGACAAGCGTCGAGGCTTTGAGGAATCATGTGAAGGATGAGCCGATGGAAAGGAGGCCAGCTCTTCGCTGCTGACAACTGCTCCAAGTTCACTTCCATGACGTGCCAAAGACCAGGCCCAATATTCACAACCCCAAGTCTCTCACACAGAAGCAGGTTGGTGAAGATCGGAAGGCTCAGTGGGATGCCCTTCAAAACACCCAGCCAATTCCCATCTTCGCCCAGCGCCATGCAGGGGATGTCCAAAAACAATTTCTTCAAGTCGGCATTGCTGGCCACAAGGCTCCAGAAGGTGGCGAAACTGGAGGCCCCATAAAGAACCTCCTCCAAATTGTGGAGGTTCCGCAACTCCACCTTGCACGTGTCTCTCACCTCCAGATTGAAGGCCATGTATTTCAGACTCCTCGCAGTGATGGACAGCTTCTCGGGGCACATGATCTTCAGCTGCAGTTTCACAAGGCTCGGCAGCTCCATGCTTACGTCCTTGGCTATCGTCGACAGACCAAGGCATAAAACCTTCATCGCTGGGAAGTCCAGGTGGGCATGAGTGACCCCAAAGACGCCCAGAAGAGCCAATGTGGATAAGTTTCGCATGCGAGCGTTGATGTGATTCAACGCATCGCCGATCACCTTCACGCACCGCAATGTGAAGTTGGTCAACTTGGGCATGTCTTCCAACTCACTGGAGTCGATGAACATGTTCCGCAAATCCAAGGTCTGCAGCACGTTGCCTGTCAAAATAATACGCCAAAATGAAATAGGCCACATCAAAATAGATCTTAATTAGGTTCAGAAGATGGAGCTCATTATCATGAACTTCCAATATTCTGGTACTCGCTAATTGTAAACACCCTAAAATCGATCGGACGAGAAATGAAACGTGCAATTAGTGTGTCTGTCATTCAGTAAGCAGTTATCCCAACATGAATCTATAGTTCTTATTTACAGAATTCATGTACAGATGTGGAGCCTTCACCGAGGCTGCAAGATACAATTTCACAAGGACAGGAGTTCATGGACCCAAACGCTCCATAGAATACAGGTCAAGAGCTCATGTCCAAACTCACAGTTCTGGGATAATATTTTGAGGATGCTGGTTCTGCGCATGATCGCCTGCTGTCCATAATCCACAATGCACAAGTGCAGCAACGTCGCTTGAACAGAAGGCACCCATCTCCTCAAATGGAACGGATCGCTCAACCAAAAATCCGTCCTCCGCCTCTCAAGAACCGGAACAGACTTCGACTGCAACTTGGATTCAATTTCGATTCTCAGCTGAAGCAAGTACGCTTTGTTCTTCAGGAAATCCACAACCACGTCCCTGAACACAACCACGTCCCTGAACACAACCACGGTGCTCTCATCCCCAGATGAGGACCCCTCCTCGTCACTAGAGCAGGCAGAACTAACCGCAGCAGTGGACGTGCTGCTGGATGCACCTTTCGTGTCATGGAGCTCACCACCCTCTCTGGCCGTCACATGATACTCGTTCAAACAGATCAACCGAGCTGACCGGACTCGCCTGCCAGCTTCCTTGAAACTCTTGCAGACACAACTGGCTCTGGCAATGAAACTGGCGTTCTCAAGCCTGTTGAAAATCTCCTCAAGTAACGCTTGCGAAAGCACTTCAAGCAGTGTTGATTGAGAGAGCACAATTTGCTGCTTAGATGAAAAGGGGTCACTGACCTGCATCTAATTTGCAAGGGCACTAATTTCAATCTTTGGGACATATCAAAAGAGAGCATCCAAGCCACGGGAGAGAAATTCAGACTCTTAGTCAGCCCGTTAGCAGGCGTAAAGCTTGCTCAAATCACAGAAACAGGATTGATAATACATTTGATTAGTTTAGGAATAATAAAATAGCATGATGAAAGAATCATCTCTTTGATTCATAGGAAGGTCTCCTTATGGCTACGGTGATCATATAGAGGTCTCCCTATGATACATTTACAGACCTCTTTATTATGATTTTCGCTAGAATGACATTTTAGAATATCCTGCACACTTGCGACACTATCATTGACTGAGCACGGTTGTGACAGATTCAAACTACGTCACAGTGACATGTTGTGATTAGTGAGGTTGGTGAGTATTTTTATGTTGTGAAAAAATAGAATGATTAGCAAGCCAGTTAGGATTCGACCCCGGTCCAACACACATTCTAACTACGTTAGCCTCTTCCAACATACTCCAGCTTAATATGGTGTCCAAACACTCGTCCAAAACCACTAATACAAACCACACAAATACGAATTTGATCTCTTGCTACTTGTCGCAGTTACAAATTACTCGCTACCCATAGAAACAGATCCATTGAGGATGACGATCAACAAGACATACCTTGCGCTGAGCACGAAGCAGCATGGCCTTGAGAATACCATTCCGCTACCAAATCCTCTCTCGCCCCCCAAAAAAAACATACGTTCAAAGTTCAACGACGACGACTCCAGCTACGCCCATCTCCCCACAACCAATTGCTCCATCGCCAGCTTCTCCTTCCGAAACTCGAAATTCTAGTTTCTTAGGATCCATTCCCAATAATTTCTACCAATTTCTACCAACAAAGTATTATCAAATGGAACAAAAAGAATGAATGTCAAAACCCTTCATCAAAAGTCGTGATTCTGCTTCCACCGACTGGAATACCCGACTGAGTGGCATGCCCGACTGGATTGCAAATAGTCGGTATATGGCAATATGGTAGAGGTTTACCCAGTATTTTAGGATTTTTGCACTTGGGTTCGGACCTAATCTTACAGACAACTCCTAAAGCAACTGAACCCACTTGCAGTTAACAAACACAGTGTCACAGTCAAGGGGATGATGGAACCCTAATTTCAGTCTTTGATGCGATGGTGAGATGCCACTAACTCAGAGCATCCTGAATGCAGAGCTACAGTAACTTACATTCGCAGGTCAAAGTGAAGTTTCATCTAAACTTTAAACCTGACAGCCCTAAAGTATCAGATTCTTGTGTATTCTTTGTTTTTGTGGTAACCCTAATAAGGTAGTATGCTCTTAAAGCGACCATTTAAGGGCTGTTCCTCCTTTTTCACAGGCTTTCGTGGACGACAATATTTTTAGATCATTTTTCAGAGAAAGAAAAATAGATGTGGTACCTAACACAAGTGGTTTTGTATTTTTCCAAGCATTTTTGAATTACTTATGAATTTTCAAAGATTCAGGGCATAGGCACCTATTTGTGACCATAGGTCTTCCAAAATCTGTCCACTTGCAACTTGTAAAGAGATGTGCAGAAATCAAAGACAATGATTGGCTCTTGCAATAGAAAAACAATTTTTCCTCAATGCATTCAATTGCTAAACTGGTCCATTTAAGGATCACCCCATCTCCATTCTTCACCTAAAAATAGGGGCAGTTTCAAGAAGATGGGCACTTTTAGAGCACACTACCTTAGTCATTTGGAAGACACTTAAAATTGTGGATGCTATTCATGTAGAATGGCCATTGCGGCCAGGGAGGATTGACCCCTGTATTGTCCCATGTTTTACTCCTTCCATGGGGCAATACGGGGGTCAATCCTCCCTTGCCGACCATTGCCATGGAGAAATAAAGAGCAATGTCTTGAATTTTGTATGTTTGATAAGGGTCAGAAAAGCACAAAAAAAAACTCAACAATCCATCCATTTATTTTTAACCCATAAACGTCGAGGAGGACGTTTTGCGGTCGATGAATGACAAGATAATCTCTTGTGTAGGACAGAAGTGCAACTATTCATCCCTGAAATTTTGTGGGAAAAGGGAAGATCATCTACGGCTTGCAGGAAAAACAAATGATTTCCACGGTTATGAGCCTGTCATTTAAGGATTAAAAGGATTGACTGGTGACCATGGAAATCATCCCTTTGGTTACCACGTGAATCATTTGCTTACAAAATTGCAAAAGCACTCATTGGTAGTCAAACTACTATATAAGACCTCCCCTTTTCACAATAAAATTTTGAGGATGAATAGTTGCACTTCTATCCTACTTGAAGGATTATCTATAATCCATTGGATGCCAAATGTCCTCGTTGATGTTTAAGGGTTAAGTCTCGTTGATGTTTAAGGATGCGTTGCATTCTAAGTACTACCTTTTATTTTGAATGTAGCAATGACACACAACACACTAGTAATATAGAAGTTTGCATATTTGCTCTTCAATTGTAATGGCAAAGTAAATTATATCATTGATTATATTGAGTCCCTCAAAATACCTTCTAGGACTATATTTAGATAGATTCTTGCATTTGATTATTTTGTGATGAAATAAGATGATGTATGGTTGGTCCATCAACTATTTGGGGGCACTTATAGAGAAAGTAACTTGATCAAAAAGTATCCAATGAATGAGGGGGATCATTATAGATGGAGTGCAAACACATATTAGTAATGGCAACCTCTAAACATATATAAAACCTACAATATCAAATTTACTCATACATTTGTGGTTTAGCAAGTCCCTCTTTCTATGGCATAATGGTGAAGTTCATAAATGTAAGCACATGCAAATAGAAAAATATACAAGTAGAAAAGACCATCTAGTTCGTCAATTTTTGCAATATTGTTCTTCTCAAATAAAACTACTTGAAATGGATCACCTTTCAATTATTTCATATAGGATTATGGCCTAAGATCATTATAATAGATTAATAGTGGATATCTTCAATTTTTAAAAGCAACACAATATGGTTGTAAATTGATAAACCTCTAGCAACCACAATTCAAATGTCTATTCAATTATGGTAGCTCTGAATTGATTGAAGGAGAAGTGCATGATTGTGGAGGCTCCAAGTCCATGTTTCGTCTCTTCATGTCAATAAGCTCTTGACAAATATAAGCCAATAATGCCTTAGGCACGTCCCTTGAATTCTCTGCCACTCCCACAATCTACAAGTATTTAGGTTAATCATGATCAATATACAAACTTAATAAATTTGAACAACTATCTAAGAACAAGTTCTCGTTGATCAAAGTTCTATCAAAGAATTATTGGAAGTTTAGATGATTTAAATTTAATACCTTAGGAGTTATTCCAAGAATAGATGCAGCTTCTATTATATAAAAATTTAAGTCTTTATTGCTAACACTCTTACACTGCACAAAAAATAAAGAACAAAACAACTTAGAACAATAATATAAAAATTTATCACATGAATGATGTGTAATTTGTAAATGTGTATTGTTTTCTTTAAATTTCAACAAATCTAAAAATATATTATGGAACAAAATATTGGGCAATAATGATTTGATTGCATTTAATAAAAATTGAACACTATAAACCTTCATATTATATATATACAATTTTAGCTACTCCAACCATTTGAGAGTATTTTCAAAAATACTTTGAAATCCATTTTAAAAATTAAATTATATAGAAAATTAAAAATTAATCAATTTTGTAACAATACCTGCCATGAATTTAAAAATGTGAAGTTCTAATAATGATGCTTATTAGAAAATAATTATATAATTCATTAATAAAATTGTGTTTGATGTGTCACTTTTTCAAGTAAAACATAAACGCCTTTTTTTTAATAATGAAACATTTACTTAAACATTGAAATCTATATTTTAAAATATTAAGCAACCACTCCATGAAAATCCAAAAACAAATTCTATGGATGAAATGAATAATCATATGTATTCAATGAAAATATTAGAATTTGTCCATCATTCAAAATATGTGCATTAACCTTATCAGTGGTTAAGAATTGTTCATTGGTATGAATTTATATACAATTGAGAAGTAAATAAACCTTATTAGTAAGTTGCGCAAGGCGAATAGAAGGAGAGGCAAAACAATCATCAAGATCAAAAAGATCCAAAGCTGGAGGAGGAGGCTCTTGCAATGAAGGTGGAAATGTTGCCGGTTGCAAGGGTGGCATAGGCACTTCAAACTACAAAATATTCAAAAATGTAGTCCATATGATCAAATTATTTTCACTATCCCATAGATCTACCTTGTATTCTTTAGTTCTATTATTTAATTAAAAATAAAATTTGCTTACATCTACCAATATCAAAAAAATTGTTATCATTATTTTAAAAAGTTCCTATTCTAAGTGCTGAAACCAAAAAGATAATTTTTATTTTAAAGTTTATGTTTAATTTTTCTTCTTTCTATTGGTAAATTTATGTATTTTTTTAATTTTTTCTTTTTGTTGATACACTACACGTTAAACAATTTAATTGGATTCGTCAATTTATTTTTGAAGGGTAAAAAAGTACCTGAGGAGTGATTAGAGTTAAAGGAGCATGCTTGACTCCAAGTTGTTTGTATAGTAATTCAACACTTGGAATCAACTTTGTGTTATATTCAAAGAGTTTTTCATCAAGAAGCTTTGACACATCTTTTGGCAATTCCTCTGCTTCCTACATGCACCAAAATCACTTTTCAATGTTATTTTCACAAAATAAATTTAATTGTTGGAGCAAATAGGTGGTCAAATAGGAGTTGCACCTGCAAGCAACACCTTAATCGGTTTGCCAAAGCTTCAGTATTGGGAACACACGAAACGTCATTGCTTTCAATGTCATCTGTACAAATTGTTTCCATCTGCATTCCATGGATAAAAATGACAATAAAAAAACAAAAAATTTACAATAAAAATTTATAATTTAAATTTTACAATTCATCAAAATCAATTATTTCATGTAAAATATATTTTTTAGCAAAGTAAAATGTTTCAAAAACTTCTAAATAACATCATGATGGAGTTTTCTATAATTCATTGGAAGGCCTCTATGTGGTCACAATAATCATGAAAAGACCTCCCTATGAATCATAGAGAAACTTTTGTATAATCATTGTGACTATGCCAAAGATTTATTAATTGATCATATGAAATATTTTTCTAATATTTATATTTTATTATTATATAAAATTTCAATGGGAAAAAACCTCAAGGTTAGATTGTCTATTCAACCAAGAAAACAAAAAAAACAAGAGTTTCGCATTATCTTCTTTATCCAACCATGCATCTTCAAACATACATGCACTTCCTATCACTACCATCCTCCCTGATTTTCTTGTACCATGTGAAATTGCTCCTACAATTAAACAACATACAAATTATGTGAGGCTAAAATGTTTATTTATCTATGGTAAAAGTTCTATTGAAATAAAATATTATTAGAAGTTTAAAAGAAAAATTATAAAAAATAGGACTAACCAAGTGGGCAATGCATTGGAAGGGCTAATACACCAGAAGAAATGATGGGGGTTGCAGGGCAATGCAATGACAAAGTAGCACCATAAGGATACACAATGTGCATTTTCGTTTTAGAACAAATTTCTTCACTTTCCTCCTTTACCTTCCACTGTAGCATCCTACTTTATTATAAAAGATTATGCCTTGCAATACATTTCATCTAATATATCAATTTTTTTGCATCCAATAAACCAATGTAAGATTTAAAATATATAAATTAGACGTGAACATTAATTTTAGAGCCAATAAGTAACTAATTATATGAAATTACCATAATTTATCATCACAATTTTTTTTATTAATCTATAAATTATGATAAATCTATTAATAAAGAAATTTGTGATGATAATCATCTTGGTAGCATATTATGTTCACTTTTTATTACATGGGATCAAAAAATTTCAACTTCTAACTTTGAAATAATTTTATTTTTTTAAATGTGTCATATACTAATACAAAAAAATTGGTTGTAGTTAAGCTACCTTTACAAATACACATCCAAATTCATAGGTTTTAAAAATATCCAATATGCATGTCATTTTCAATGACGACTATATTGTTTTCATCAAATGAAAGGCTACTATATTTCAAAAAAGATAGGATATACCTTATAATATTGTTGTTGTTTTAGATTTTCTTTAGAATTCTTTTTTGCAAACTACATAGTAGATGTATGTCATCAAATTTCAACAAAAGGAGTACAAATAATACAATTTCATCAACTCTATAATTTAAAAAAAGTTAACGATATGGCGCAACTTTAATCTTTTAATTAAAATGGAATCAATTGCATATTAAAATGTAGTGATATTAGACCATTAGTCATTTAAAAAATATTACATAATTTTGGAACTTCATCACCAACATTTATTATTTCTTTGCTTAGAATTCCATCAGATATCAAAACTTCTTTCGGATGTAAATACTTTTCTTGGATTGGTCGAATCTACAATCATCAAAAATTTGGTAGCATTAATAATATCAACACATTTGTTGTACCAAAATTCAAATTTTCTTAAGAATAAAAAATTTACAAAAAAAAAAATTTATTCCATACATACAAGGCAATCCGAATTGATTATTATTCCAAAGTCTTCTAATAATTCATTATAATTAGTATTTTGTTGTTCATTATCACTTTCGGTTCCCAAGAATAGCATAGAGCCACCTTCATTTATGTATGCTTTTATGATTTCAACCTAGCCATTACGTAGAAGAGGAATGTAACATCAATACTCGCATATGAGTTTATTATAAACACAAATATATCCTAATAATAGAAATATAATGTTTGATATATCTTATAATTATTGTCATTATTAAATTTCTACAATCTTTATAAATTTGTGCATGTCACAAATAGAATTTAGGCAAAATAGTTTAGTATCTTTCTTTAAAATAAAAATTTAATACATATATAAGTTTTTAATAAATTGTATACATTAATGCATATTAAATTGTTCAAATCTTCTTGCAAATAAAGGTATTAGTAATTTTTTAACTTTATAAATAGAAATAATAGTGGTATCCTTATTTTTTTGGTTATGTATTTCAAATTATTGAAAATCTTAGATCAAAGTTTTTTTCAATTGCAATTGGATCTATCTTCTAAATTATAAGTAAAATTTCAAATATTTAATAATATTTTTGGAAGAACCCTAAATTTTAGCAGGTGCAATAAAAAATTTGAACAACATACTTGAATAACACATTTTTGAACAATACATTTGAACAACACTTTAAAAATATATATAAATTATTTATAAATACACATAAATATTTTTAGAAAATGCAAATATTTACCTCTGTTGTTGTAAAATTCTCCTTTGGACAACCAAATACCAAAACATCGATTTTCTTAAGGAGTTCATATGATACTTCTTGTTTGTTCCTATATTGTAAATTTACTCACATGTTGTATCTTCTTACAAAATTGAAATATATTTCATATATAACCACCAAAATAAATTTATGAGCATGAACAACAATTTATCTTTAATTAAAAAAAATGTGTACATGTAAATTAGGTGGTTAGTATAAAACATTATTTGCATTTTATTCTCTTTTGGAAATTCCTATACATTGTTAAATCTTTAAGATGTACAAAATTAAAAGATCTTTTAGAACTTACATTGTGACTCGATATGAGCTCCTTAGTTTATTTACCATTCGTTTATAACCTTGATTTGGTGTATATAGTTCTAGAAAAGGCAAATTATACAAATACCTTAAATACAATTATCAAATCAATTGCAATGAAAATAATGCATACAAAAGTATTAAATATATTGCAACACAATTTTCAAAATTCTAACATATTTTTTATACAATATCAAAATTGTCTTACCATGTTTAGAGCAATCAAAGTGAATTGTTGGAAGTTCATTGTCGACGTGTGTGTCAACTAAATTGGGTTTTGCAATAGTTTCCATTTTGTAATGAAATTATACTAAATAGAAAAAAAATTGAAAAATAAGTCATTCATTTTACATTAAATCCATAATATTATCTATTTTCATTGAAGATTGGAAAACACTCAAAAGAGATCATTATTAACATTTTAAAAATCCTACAATTTGAAGAGCATACTCAATTTTTCAACAATTGATTTGTACTTCAAAATCAATGATATAATCCCTTTAAAGTAGTCTACATCATGTTGTTAGAATTTTTAATCTATATTAGATTGTTGTAAGAAGATGATCATTAGACAATATATTGTACAATTTTCATAAGTACAGAAAAAAGACTATTATGTTTTTGCCAGCACACAATACACAATAATTATCCACAAAATCCTATATTTTAGCAAAGTATGATCTTTAAATTAAAATTAGCAATCAGAAGAGCTTTTTCATGACTTCATTTGTAGCAAAAGTTCCTTCCAATAGTTGTCATCCTACTTTGCAAAGGTTTTATTATTTTATTATTAAAAATACTTCTACATCAAACTGATAAATTAGGAACTCTTTTCCACCTTTCACAATTAGTATTTTGGATCTTTAGTTTCTATGATCAAATGTTGGCATGTCCTTCATTAACCCTAAATGCTTGAGCGACCATATATGGTCGCTTCAAAATTTTAGGCTCATTTTGGTATAGGTAGTTAAATTCTTTGGATGGTTAAAAAACATTTACGGGCAGTATTGAAGGTTAACTATTTAAATCTTTTTTTTTCACTGAAAAATATAAATATTGATTTTTGAGAGGTCCTCAAAGGCATATATGTACCATTAGTGGAAGAGTAAAACTTCCAAATTTTACTGGATTTCTTAGCTTTGAGTAAAGCTTGCTGCCAATTTCACTTTATTTGAGATCTAAGAAACTGTACTTATTCATTTGCTTTGAAAATGGTTCCATTGTAAAGTAAAATGAATTTTCATGATTTTCACCATTGAAAATTTAAACTTGCAAGTGTTGATTTGGAGTTATTTGCGATTTCTACTTATAAAAAGAAACTGCATTTCAACAGTTACAAGGTGGATTGTGTAATGAGTTTGATAGGTTTTCATGTGAATTAAGTTTTTTGAAAGTGCATTTCAGTGTACTAACACTATTTGTAGTTGTTCATGTCACCTCTCATCCCAAAAACTTTTATATGCACATTTTTGAAACAATGTGGGGGAGGGACAGCATACTAAAAATAGAATGCATACATTTCTCTTGTTATAATCTCACAACTCTTATGCAATTTCACTCTCAAAATTGGTATGCATACTAATAAGCAAGTTCTTTAAACATCTATACGGTCAAATTTTGGAAAAAAAAAATTGCTTCACTGGGAATAATTATAAGTCCATGCTCTTTTTTCATAGGAAAAACATCCTTGGAAAGGCTTAGGCACTTGGGGGTTAAAGTGGACAAAATTATGTTTGTCCATAAACCTTGTGAATATTCAAATATATTTACTATAAATTAGTCTAGTTTATACAATTGGTGTACATGGATAAAAGTGAAGGTTTTAAGTATTTAAAATTTTTCCAAATATAAACTTTGTTGCAAGAAACACTTCTCCTATTTGAGTCCCTAGTCCCTTAAAGGAATGTGTTTTGGGCCATAATTGTTGCATTGTACCTCCAAAAGATTTAAGATTAATTACTAAAAATACATAGGTCTATTTTCACTCCTTGCGTAATCTTTTCAAGTTTATTGAAAAATAATGAAAAAATTTATATGGGTTTTAAAAATTAGTTGGAAACTAAAACTGAAAGAGCACTTAGCATAAATGCTAGTAGTCCTCATTTCTTCTAAATCCAATAGCCGAATCCCACTATGCAATTGAAACTAGATATTTACACATACAAAACATAGATATTATCAAGTTTGAAACAAACAAGCATTATGAATTAAATCAAAGAATCTAGTGAGAGTTCCTAATGTATTTAAGTTTCAAAATGCAAATTTTCCTTCAAATTTCTCAAATAAAAACTAGGACTCTACTTCTCTATGTACTTCTAGTGATGCCCGATGGAAGGTTCCAAGGTCCTATTTTAAAAATAACAACACTTCTATTCATTAACCCTTAAAGGATTTAGGAGAAACATACACATAGTATTGCATTTGATTCCTAGGATACAAATAATGTATGAATATATGGCAAGACATACACTATTGGATTGAGAATTTAACAATTAGTTTTTCAATTTGGATGCATTTTTAACATGCTCGAATATTGCACCATATGCATTGTAAGAGAGCATGATGCTTTCGAAGCTTCTAAGACATATAAGAGATGCAATAATGGTTCATATTGGGAATGCCATGTACCACTAGATCTAACTTCGCATGAATCCAAGACTTTTTCAGTAATGCATACTTCAATTTATGCACCGTTTTACATGTCAAATGAACAAAAAATACCACAATGCATCCCAAATTGGACTTCTAGAGCTTCAAAGGATTTAATAAGGGTCAAGGAAGATTGCCCCCCTTTATTGTCCCAACCAAGGGTAAATGTAAAAAAATTCCCCTATTTTATGCCATGTAAATTTTGTATTTCTTCACCTCTCCTCACCACTACGGGTCTCTTAATTGTAAATATGAATTCAGAATTTACAAATTTTATCATGGGGTGGCAAATTTTTAAAAATTCAGTGTTTTCTCCAGGGGCAATAAGGGGTCAATCCTCCCTGGCTTTTAATAAGGTGCAAGAGTCCAGCTGGAATTCAGAAACTAAATTGGCTGAGGGTACAACACAGTTTCTGCCTCCGTACCACTGGTTACAACAGAGGCAATGAGAGGGAAACTGAATCCATGAACTGATTTCAGCAAATTAAAGCCAATAGTGGCAGATCCAGTGCAGTACAATAAATTAGTTAATGACGACTGCATACGTTCCCACACTCTTCAGCGACGCCATATTCACTAACGCAAGTAGAAAGTCGACATGAAAAAACGTTCAGCAAGAAGGGAAAATGGATTCCAGGCGCTCAACAGAGCTAAGAATAAAATTTGATTAAGATACAATCAGAGTCCGATTCGACGTCAGTACTCATATAATAAATAATTTGCATTCAACACTATAATAGATAGATAGGCCACACTCTTTTGAGGCCTAAACTTTCCAGCTGATCTGGAACATTATTACTTTCAGACCCAAGCTCCATGTTACAGATGTGTACTACCTTCCAGCATGCATTTCTTCAAAATTGTATACGACCTTTTAAACACCCAATGTGGTTGCTCGAGACTTCATCGTCCCCTCATGAAACAGGGGCAACTTCTGGAGCCGGGGCTGGAGCCGCGACTAGCGTGGCTACAGGTGTTGCAGCTGGGACTACTTCTGGATCTGAGGCGGGAGGAGGGACCTCCTTTGCTTCAGGAACAACTGCAGAAGCTTCTTCCACTGGAGCTCCTTCCACGTGACCGTTTGAAGAAGTATCTTCAATCTTCGCAACTTCCACAGCCGGGACATCCGAATCGTTCTGAATTGCAGCCTGTTCTGGTTTGGATTCACCAGCTCCCTTCCAGTGCAACGAAGACTTCAAGTCATCGTCCTTCATCAACTTTGCATAGTCTTCGTGATTGTAATCATTTGGATCCTCAAAGGTGGTTTTGACATTACCTTCTTCGAACAGTTCAGACAGGATTTTCATGGACTGGGAGTTCTTGGGATAAACGAACTTTATCTTCTTGACAGTGTTGGGGTCCAGGAATGGCTTAACGAGCTGCACAATGTAAAAATAGGTATCAGAACGAAAAACCCAGTAGAGGACAGTATTCATGACGTCCATCTTGAAAAACAGGATCTTCACAACAAATAAGTTGGCATATAGCCCGACACTTGGGTATTTATCAAGTGACACCTACCGTTAAAAAAGCCTCGAAAACTCGTGGTGGGTTGTATAGAATACAAAGATTAAGACGCTCTGGATATTGATTTTGAAAGATGCTCGCTGTTTCACGAGCAACGCTTAAGGGGCTGGCCTTCTTCAGGGACCACCCTTTGAAGTCGATCAACCAGATCATCTGCTCTTGACCTTCGGGGAGATTCAAAACTGCATTCTCCAAGAAATACACCAATTGCTTCATCTGCATTTCTGCATTGTTCGTGTTCTGTGGTGTACAACTTCAAGCCGTAAGCACATTGACAAGTATCCCAATTGGAATTTGGTGACAGTCAGCCCAACCAATAGTCCTACACCAGATTACCGATACTATACACAGCCACAATTTGACAGACTCGATTCCAACAGCATATTAAATTGATGCACGAGCGTGTAGAAAATGTCTGACCTGTCGAGCAGGATGCATCACGATGACAGTGTGCCCGTTCTTGTCCTTGAAGTTCGCTCGATAGACTTTTCCCGTTTCTGACTCTCCGGCAACGTCCGCCTGCACATAAACAGAATCAAGTTTCAGATCGTCTGTAATCTGCTTGCCATCGAAAACGATTCATGCGAATCAAAGAATATTTACACCATTGCAGGTCCATCCAAGATATGAAACAATAAGAGAATCGGCTACTAACCCAGCGTATATCTTCAGGCTTGTAACTTTCCCTCCACGCCAGAGTGTCCTTCAACATCTTCTCAGACTTTTTGATATTCCAGCTACGCGCCCGAAGGTAACGCTTCAGACAGGCGTCATCAACGAATAGATCCAGACGACCAGTCAACGGTCCAATAGCAGCTCGTAGTTCATCGACCTGCAGTAGAGAGATCCCGCTCACAATCAATTACACCTACCCGAGATTCACATTCGAAGCAAGGATCATCTGACGCTGACTCCTGAACACCAAGATCACAGATTTCAAGACACCTCCTACAAGTCCTCTCATGAGAAACCATTATTGGTTGTTGACTTTTCAACGCTAACATGGCACCGTCCCATTGGCAACCCGGCACCATTGCCGTTACAATTGCAACTTATAATCTTCTTTCCTTTCAACTTGCTTCCTACTTGCTTCCAAGGTTGTATTTGAAAAATGTGCAACCGGGTATGTACGTAACCTATTCGCCGCTAGCACGGCTCATCGGTTATCCAATACATAATTACCATCTGTTTCCCTATCGAGGCTATACAAAATAAATCGCGCCAGCTCTGCTCCTTCAATCAATTACGCGCACGTTACATACCTTCGTCTGCTCTTCCTCCGGCGTGCAAGGCTCATCAGCATTCCTGCTGCCAGCTTTACTGCCGCTCTTTCTCAAAAAACTCGTCATCTTCGCAGACCTTCACCCTGCCAAACGCAACAGTTACAAGACCTCATTCAATCTCTCTTACAACCTTACACACCATAACGACGACACACCTCTCAACACAAACCTCATAAAAACACCAGAAAATGACGCCAAAGATTCGCAAAGACAAGTCCCCTACTGAGAATGCAACAAATTCCTATAAAAGGAAATAAAATTGTAAATTAGATACAAGCAAGAATCAGACATTCCCCAACAGAAATGTAATACTAAACACGACGCAAGCAAGAGTCGTCTAACATACGTAAAAACGCACCAGTAGAAACCGAATCAACACCGAAAAGCGTAACAAGTTGATCGCCCCTCGCTTCAAGCCCCTGCACACCGCCAACACTAAGACTCAATCCTCGATCTGACGTTCAACCCGGACCAGAAAAAGCGGATCTACAACCATCCCTCGACCGTTAATCACCGCAAGAATGGCACACACCGCACGCTCTTCCCAAACAAGCTCACACAGCATCAAAATAACAACTCTCCTCCACAACACAAAATCAACGCGAAATCAATCAACAATACGCGGAATCCATCGAAAAATCAATTGCACCGAAGAATCTCCATCTCTCGACCGTTAATCACCGCAAGAATGGCACGCACCGCACGCTCTTCCCAAACAAGCTCACACAGCACCAAAGTCACAACTCCTCCACAACTCAAAATCAACGCGAAATCGATCAACAATACGCGGAATCCATAGAAAAAAAATCAATTACACCGAAGAATCTCCATCTCTCGACCGTCAATCACCACAAGAATGGCACACACAGCACAAAATTCACAACTCTCCTCCACAACTGGAAATCAACGCGAAATCGATCAACAGTACGCGGAATCCATCGACAATTCGAACCGAGTGATGTGTGAATATGGAGAGATCGATCGCGGGAGAAGAGAATGAGTCCGAACTCAGGTACCTGTGAACCAGATCTAATAAGCTTCAGTTCAGAGCGGTAGAGGACGAGAGGACGACGAGCAAGGAGGGTAGGAAGGCGTGCCTTTTGATGGCCAAGCTAAGGCGTGCCGAGCCAGAGGCGATGGCAACGGCGGAGTTCCCGCCAGAGCAGGAAGAGCACAAACACCGCTGCACACACTCGTCGCTCGTTGCTCGTCCCCGAATTGCCGGTGTCAGTGATTTAGGGTTTGGTGCTCGCAATTCTCGATTCTTGGCTGGCCCAGGTGAACAAGCTGGCCTACAGACCAATTTACTTTTTGGCTTTCTGGTGGACCATGCCGGATTTTCTTATTATGTTTTGGAGAAGGAGCCAGCTAGAAGGAGAAATAACTTTAAACTTTTCCTTCTTTTTAATATTTTTATGAGGTTGGCGTGAATTAAGAGTCTCTTCACCTTGAGCCCCAAGTGTCAAACCTCAAGGCAAGTGAAACCAAAACTGCATTGTATAAGCTTACAAGTATTTCTTCAATAATAGCCGTGTGATATTTGGGCAATATTGGGTGATTTTTATATGAAATCTAGGTGATATAGAGCTGAATTTTGGCTATTGGTTTTAACCCCTAGATTCCCAAGACCTACTTATTATTAAAAAAAACCCTCAAAATTGCCATTTCTATTACAAAGAGCAAATTTTTTATTTATCATATCTAATCATAGGATCTTGCACTAAACTATTATAAAAATGTCTTGAAAAAATTTCAAGAATTTTGACCATATAGATTGCAATATATTTAAAGTGAAGAAAACAAGTTTTTTTGTACCTTACTCAACTAGACATTTTGGATTTGAATCTTCTTTAACTTAAAATTTTTGCACTATTAATTTTGAGTTTTTAATTTTTAATTTTAAAAATTGAATTAACACTTGGAGAATTTTATTTTTTTTAAACATATTTGATTTCTATTCTTAAAAATTGTTGAATAGAAGTGACTACGAGATAGAAGAAAAAACTAAATTGTTAATAGTTCTAAGATGGAATTGAAATACAATAATCCCAATGGTGAGATTGTTCTAAAAAGAAAAGTTAATTCTATGAATATTTTTTTTAATTAAAAAAATTGAGTAAAAAAACAAATTCTATAAGTTATTTTCTCAAGATGGTGCATTGATTGCCTATAAAACAAAAAGTTCCATAACTTTCACATCACAAATCCATATAGAATGAATCAAAGCTTCACATGTAGAAAAAATTCAATTTTTTGTGATTTTTTTGTACTATTCAACAAACTACTTTTTGGACTTAGGGTAGCATGAATTTTTTTCCTAAGCACAAATTGAAATAAAAATTATATTTCCACAAAACTAATGTGATTTCTTATCTTCATAAAAAATTTCAAAAAATAATGTAAAAAATAAAGGTCACACAAGCCTATCCAAAATGCCAAGAGTTCATCAAGGGGATTTTGGGACTTTGGGGGTTAAAATACAACATGAATATGGGCTAATTTATAAAATTAAATAAAATAAATCTTCACAAAAAATAGCCTTTGTGTTTTTTTTGTAGTAAAGTAGAAAAAATTATTGCAAGGAAAATTGATCAAATTCCTTGCTCTTGCTTGAAGAAAATACATTTTTCATCTTGGGAGAGAAGGATTTCTATCTTTGGAAAAACAATGGAACTTATTACTTTTAAAATGAATCAACCACAATGTAGAGGAAAAATACTTATATTTATCTTTAAGATAATGAAAAAATTAGGTGTCTTCTCATGTGGGATGAGCAAAGGGAGTGAGTCCCCATTGTCTTTTGAGTGTTGAATAAAATATTTAAGGTGGTTTATACCAAGATCATAGGATGTGATCACTTTACAAAGATTAAGTAAGTGGTATAATCCCTAAAGTCTCATTGTCCCTACGAGAGACAAAGCGGATTTTTGATAAGTTCCTATAAACCACATGACAATTCAAACATTAATTGCACATTTTGCAACACTAAAAACATAAACACATATCTCTGCCTCTTCTTACAATGCACAAAAAATAATATAAATAGCTTAAAAGTAAAACAACATAATAATGTATTATAGAAAATACATAATAATGTAGTCTGAAAAATACATAAAATTTTGATGAGCCACAAAAATAAAAGATGCTACAACCTAGTAAATGCGGTTAGAAAAGGTAATCAACTCCAAAACAATATAGTACAACTATTAATGGTTATTGATTTGTAATTGGACAAAACCATCTAGACTATGTAATTGTGCTGCCACATTAAATTAAACAAAAAACATTCAACATACAAATGAATTTATGTCATTAGTTCAAAATAGAGACAACATCCAACGACATAAATAGCAGCCTTACATAATTTGAACTGACGCCATCAATTTCAAATTTAGTGACTTCCTACAAATGTATTCAACTTAAAAGAGTGATATTTAGCTAAAATATAAAATAGATATACCATTAACAATACACCAACAAACCTTAATATTCTCTTCTCTATGTTGGTCATGGCTACTTATTATGGTTACTAATGATAATTATTTATTGGATTATTGATCAGCATATAATTTACTTCTAAAAGTAGGCAACAAGGGTTGCCTTATCTACCCATGCCTCAAAGGCATGTCTAGTAGAACTATCCCAATAGACACTTCATTCATAATGGTGTTTGGACCATCGTTCTTGTTATTAAGCTTGGTGAGCATAAGTTGTAGTATATGAGATGATGAAATCTCACCCTATACTGAGCTTATTCAATATTATAACATTCAATAGCATGCACTATCAATGCCTTGGCTCTATAGCAAGGTAGATGGTATGAAATATTCCACGTCCAACAATACTTCATCGGTAGCTAAGTGAATAAGTGAAAGCCCAATGTGACAAGCAATGTGCATAAAGGAAAGACAATGGGTATTAAGGCTACTGAATGTTATGATATAGTAGGGTGCTCTAAAGCAAAAGCGACCTCTGATATAGAGGTACATTTTGCTTCTTTCAATGTACCAATAGAGTATATTTTTAGGAGGTGGTTACTTTTAGTGACCATTGTGTTTTAACTTCAAAACTCATAACTAATTCTACAAAGGTCCCAAAAAATGAAATGACTTTGGATTAGATGCCAATTCCATTTTTCTTTTTACAAAAACTTGATTGAAAATTGATTCAAGGAGTTTAGCCTCCTCCAAAATGCAATTAGCTCTTAACCCCTCATCACCTAAGAGGGCCAAGAGTATCTTCACATATTATTATAAGTCCAATTCAAAGTGTTGTAACTTTTGCATCTAATGTTTGAATACAATAAGACTTGTTGGAAAATTTGAGCTCTCTTTTCTAGTGTACGTGGTAAAATTTCCAGATCAATTCAAAATGTACTAATTTCTTGGAAGCCAATTGAAGTTCACAAATTCAATTTGAGTTCACCAAATTGCATTTGAAGGTTGCAACTTTAGGGGCTTGTATCTCCTTCATCCAATGTTTGTTTTCAATAAAATTGTGTTGGGTTATATTCTTCTTAAAGTCTAATTATTGTGGTTAAATTTTCATGTCAATCCAAATTGTTTTGAATGATTGGGAGCAATTCGAAGTTCAAAATCCTGACATTTTTGGATTACAGTGAATTTTGGTGGCTTCTTTTTTCTTCACATAGTGTTAGTTTCCAATTTTAAAAAATTGGAAAAGTTGTGCATACTAGTCGAGTTTATGTAGCTAAAATTTCATATCAATCCAAGTGGTTGTGAGTGACTAAGAAGCATTTAAGTAGAAGGAGGTTCAGCCTTAGATGTGTTTTTTGCAACTTTTCTTGCTATTTTTTTGGCTATTTGAAAGTAATTTTGCAAACACAATGAATCAATTCAATAATATTGCCGTTCACCAATGTGTTTGTATGATGGGTGTTTTTTTAAAAGAGGAAAAGAAAATCAAATTAAAAGCCAAAGGCAAAACGCAACAATCAATCAGGCTCACAAGGTTGTTCAATCTAGATGTATGCCAGTTTTGAATCACTTTATAGTTTAAAAAAAATTCTATCTAAGTAGGTTTAGAAATCAAATTTCACCTCCAAATGTGTTGCTAGGAAAATTTGTAATCTAATTTCAAGATTTTGCATTCTCCAATCAATTTCAGATTTTGCATTCTCCCAATAAAATATTTGACTTGTCAACTTCTTATTTAAATACATAAATGCCCACCTATCACTACATTTAAAAATGAACCTAGCCACATACTTTAACCATCTACATTTAAACCTCAAAGCGATTTTTGACACACTTGAAGTTGCTCCCATTTTATCTTCAACCCATTAAAAGTCTCTCACATATCCATTTTAGAACCACTTGAGGTTCATTTAAAACTTAATTATAGGGTCCATTTGAAGAAGATGGGCGCTTTCAGAGTATACTAATATATAACACTTAAAAAGCAATGATGCTTTTGAACTCAAACAAGCCTTAGGCAATGAGGGATTAAAAGGTCACTTCAAAATCAGTCTCTCTACTTGACAATCGTTGAGGGCGAGGGTGAATTTGACCCCCTCATTGTCCCACGTAAGCAAACATTAGGATTTTTTATTTGCAATATACGGAAACGTTTTGAAATTCTGAATTCATATTTGCAATCAAAGGCCCCAAATTAAGTGGGAGAGGTGAAGAATTATCAATGAACGCGGCACAAAATAGGGCCGGAATAATTTTTTTAAATTATCCTTGGTTGGGGCAATGAGGGGGTCAATTCTCCCTGGCACTGACGGAAACCCCTCCATCATTTAGTGGAAGCATTGATTCACTTTGGTGACAGGCGTGACGCAGAGCCCATGCCGCATTAAATTTTTAGTTCTCTTCAATGCTTCTTTTGGGGGTTCCTAAGGCATGGAGTTGCAGACTTGCAATGTCTGTTGCACTCTGCTCATGACCACAAAGTGCATACTGTTGTATATTGTCCGATGCATTGAAGTCATGTAGGCATGCCAATTCTCATGGTCAATCACAGAGCACTTGCAAAAAAACAAATATTCCTTTGAGAATTTGGCATTATTGAGTGTAATTATGGTTTCTACACAACATAACAATCAGTAGCCTTCAGGGAGGCTGCCTTTTCCACTCAGGATTCCTCATTCACAAAATTCATCCTGACATCATTAGTGTGAGCTATAGTGCTGGGATAGCAGCAACACACTTATGGTGCGCTTCATTTCTTTTTGCTAATTTTAGGACCGTACTTGCATATTAACCCCAAAGTGACAAAGAGGACAGAAAGTGTCCTCACACAATTTCAAGTCCAGTTCAAAGTGCTGTAACTTTTGCATCCAAGGTCCAAATTCAATAAAACTTGTTGGAAAAGTTGCATTCTCCCTTCTAGTTTGTGTGGTAAAATTTTCACATTAATCCAAGGTTTATTGATTTCTTGGAAGCCAATCGAAGTTCACAACTTCAAGTTGAGTTCACCAAATTGTATTTTAGGGCTGCAACTTCGGGGCCTTGTATCTCCTTCATCCATTGCTCATTTTCAATAAACAAAAATTGGATTTTGTTCCCCTTGAAGTATAGTTATTGTGGTAAAGTTTTCATGTCAATCCAAGTTGTTTTGAATGTTTGGGAGCAATTCGAAGTTCCAAATCCTGCCATTTTTGGAGTATAGTGAACTTTGGCGGCTTGTTTCTTCTTCATACAGAGTCCATTTTCAATAATTCTTTTTGGAAAAATTGCACATACTAGCCTAGTTCGTGTGGCTAAAATTTCATGTTAATCCAAGAATTAATGAGTGATAGAGAAGCATTCTAGTAGAAGGAGGTTCAGCTTTAGATCTATTTTTTGCAATTTTTCTTGCTGATTTTTAACATTTCAAAGCCGTTTTGTAAACACAATGAGTCAATTGAATGAATTTTTTTTCCACCAATGTGTTTGAATACTAGTTTTGAATCATTTTGTAGTGTAAAGTTTTTTCATTTGAGTAGGTTTAGAAATCAAATTTCACCTCCAAATGTGTATTTGGGAAAATTTCAGCATCCATTTTCAACACTAAAACATTGTGATCTTGCAATCTATGTGGCCAATTGACTTCAAATTTTGTACATGTCATCTACAAGATTGTACGGTTGAGATTTGTATAACTTGAAGACATTTAGATCCATAAAGCTTCAAAAGCAATGGTCTTTTTGAACCCCAGAAATTGAATGTCACTTTGGGGTTAACTAATAATTGTATAGCTGAAGGATGGATTTGCCAAAACTCCGAATAATACATATGAGTTATGTACCAATGCAATCAATCCAATTGCCACCAACATTTTCCTTTGAGTTTCTATTTTAGAAGAGAATCTATTTATATATTCATGGCGTGGTAGGAGGTAGAACAACCCATGTGGGATACGTAAATTAGAATTTGGAGTTTCTCAACCACTTATAGTTAAGTCAAAAGTAAGAATTGTGTTTAAAGAAGAAATTGAGACTTCACTTAGGCATAGTAGAATAACTTGTTTCAAAAAACTTTGAACTAATAAAAGTTGTTAAATTAGATTAATTTTCATGTCCAAAAATCAGTTGGGGATTTTAAGTCTCCAATCAAAATTTATGGACAAAATTTAGAGAGGATTTTTAAAAATGTCAAAAAAAATGTCCATTCCAATTTCCTTTCTAAATTTTTTTCATAACTTTTGATTGGAGACTTAAAATCCCAAAAGGATTTTTGGGCATGAAACTTAATTTAATTTAATAATTTTTCTTAGTTCAAAGGTTTTTGAAAAAAGTTATTGTATTATGCCTAAACGAGGTCTGAAATTTTACTTTAAAACAATTCCTGCTTTTGACTTGAGCTCCTAGTAATTCTAATTTAGATATCCCACATGGGTTGTTCTACCTCCTACCTCCTACCACCTTATATGTATATAAAGAGCTTGTTTCGACAACATTAAATACAAGAATTGATTAACTTTCTAAACTTACATAACATTCATTAGCCTTCAGAGAGGCTGCCTTTTCCTCTCTGGAGTCCTCATCCACGGAATTCATCTTCTCAGCATTAATGCAAGCTTCGGTAGCGCGTTAGTGGCAGTAAATTATGATATTCTCCACTTTCTTTTGTTAATTTTAGGACCAAACATACAAATCTAATTTGCCATAAACACTGAAAACCCATTGAGCAATACACTATTGTAATCTTACCATTTGCCATCAATAACTCATTCGAGATTTCTATTGAGAAGACACTCTTTATATACACATGGGTTGGTAGGAGGTAGAACAAATCATATGCGATAAACAAGTTAGAATTTGCTGTTTGTGAAGCACTCATAGTTAAGTCAAAAACAAATAATTTTGTTAAAAGTGAAATTTCAGACCTTATTTAGGCACAGTAGAATGATTTTTCTCAAAAAACTTTGAACTAAAAGAAGTTGGTAAGTGAAGATAAGTTTCACCTCCAAAAATCCGTTTGTCATTTTGAATATCCAATCAAAAGTTATGGACAAATTTGAAAGAGGGGTTGGAATGGACAATTTCTTCAACATTTTTCCAACACCTCTTTCAAATTTGTCCATAACTTTTGATTGGATATTCAAAATGACAAACGGATTTTTGGAGGTGAAACTTATCTTCACTTACCAACTTCTTTTAGTTCAAAGTTTTTTGAGAAAAATCATTCTACTGTGCCTAAATAAGGTCTGAAATTTCACTTTTAACAAAATTATTTGTTTTTGACTTAACTATGAGTACTTCACAAACAACAAATTCTAACTTGTTTATCCCACATGGGCCATAACATTCAAGAGCTGTGAGAGCAACTGCCTTCCCTCTGACGGAATGATGTGGAATATTCCACACCCAACATTAGCTAATAAGCCACGCGTCAATAATGTCAGACTTCTGCTCAGTGCCAAGGTCATGACTGCACAATCAGGTTACTGGGAAATTGAACCCAAAAATTAGCTCTAATTATATTACAATCAATTCATTCAGGTAAAAAATTTCACTGTTTGAATTCCGTAACATTGCTTTGTAAGTCATTCGTGTTCTGTGATTCGGAATTAGAAGTCAATTATTTATGAACATATGGGGTGGTAGGAGGTAGAACAACCCATGTGGGATATGTAATTTAGAGTTTTTGTAATTTCTCAACCGCTCATAGTTAAGTCTAAAGTAGGAATTGTGTTAAAACTATAATTTCAGACCTCATTTAGGCATAGTAAAATAACTTTTTCAAAATACTTTGAACTAAAATAAGTTGTAGAATCAAGTTAAATTTCATCTCCAAAAATCCGTTTTAGATTTAGATCTTCCACTCAAAAGTTATAGACAAATTTCATAGAGGGGTTTGAAAGGATTTTTTTTTGACATTTTCATACATCCTCTCTGAAATTTGCCCATAACTTTTGATTGGAAGATCTAAATCTAAAACGGATTTTTGGAGATGAAACTTAGCTTGATTCCCCAACTTTTTTTAGTTCAAATGTTTAAAAAAAAATGTATTTCAATATGCCTAAATGAGGTCTGAAATTATAATTTTAACACAATTCCTACTTTAGACTTAATTATGAGCGGTTGAGAAATTACAAACTCTAAATTGCATATCCCACGTGGGTTGTTCTATCTCCTACCACCCCAAGTGTAAATAAAGAGCTTCTCTTGTTGACAAAAAAATCAAATTAAGTTATGGATGGCAAGTGGTTAGATTTCAATGGTATAATACTCAATGAATTCTTTGAGTTTTGACAGACCATCTATCTTTATAATTATTTGTTTGTATATTTTGTCCTAGAATTAGCCAAATAAATAGATCGCACCATAAATGTACTGCCATTGTCTCGGTCCTGAAGCTTACATTAATAATATGTGGATGCATTTCGTGGATGAAGACTTCAGAGAGGCAAAGGCAGCCTCTCTGAAGGCTCTTGAATGTTATGGTTGTTCTACCTCCTACCACTCCAAGTGTATATATATAGCTTTCTTTACCATTAGGAATTCAATATAGTATTGGTTATATACAAATGCAAGCCAAAAGTTAGAAAAATAATGAATCATGTTTTGGGCTTGCATTCATACAAAACCAATAATGTTTTAAGTTTTCAAAACATACAATGTGTAGGTGTAGAATGCTGATTATTGTGTGTTTGATTTAATGGGTATCTGGACATTGGTTTTGTTTTAATTTCTAATGTATGTTGTACAGCTGCAGCCAACTAACTTACCCTCTGACAAATTTTGACACGTGTCCCCATAGCTACTGATGGTGTGGAATATTCCACACCATTCTGTCAGGGGAAGGCAGCCCTTCCCTCTGCTACTGAATGTTATCTAGTGAGTTAGAAGCTATTTCATTATTTGCGGAATTTTTTTTATAGCTGTACTTCAAAACTTAGGTGTTTACATTAATAAATTGGAAGCACCACAGCGTTGAACTTGCTACCGAGCTCACTACTGACAAGTTTCGTGTGGATTGACAATTGTCTTTAGTTATTGATCATGGTGTGGTGTATTTGACACCATTCTGTTAGGGAGGAGGCAGTAGTCAGTGGGACTACTGAATGTTATGTATGTCCAAACTTGAAACTGTAGAAATTCCCCCTCCCCTCTCCCCCCCTATATGTAAGGTAAAACAGCCCATTGCGATAAGAATTAGGAGTCTGGTTGCTGAATTTTTTTTATTTTTTCCCAAAGTAGTACAAGTGTGAGAAACAGTGAAAGCAATTGAAATTATATTTTTTTGACAAAGTATGAATTCGCTATGAATTTTTGTTGTGTTCAATGCTTCATGGCCCAAAAGAGTATATAGACTACCTTAGAACCAACTAAATCTGAATTTAATATGCTCATTTTGCTCATCTAAAGCAATCATAATATTTTGTAACATGGAAGGCCTAAAGAGTAAATTCTTACAATGAGTTCACACTAAAAAATTGAAAGTTCCTAATGAAGTCACTAACCACTCCATTACTATCATATAAGACATGCATTGAAGCCAAAATCTCACAAATTGAAAAATCCATAATGGGGCTATTCCCTAGGTGTTCACTATAGGTCATTTGATCGCAATGGGTTGTTCCATCTTATACATGGCTGCAATACCAAAATTTTAAGGTTGGCACTTAATGCTAAATAATTAATTAAAGTTGAAAAAATAATTCCAATATATACTTAAAATAGGGATATCCTTCCAATGCCTTCCTTTACTACACCAATTGAAATGGTTATTAAGTGTGGTTCATTTTATTTCTCACATGCACTTATTATTACACATTACGGTCAAAACAATTGGTCAAAAGAATTGATGGATAATATAATTATCCATCAAGCATCAAGCTTATTTGGCTTTGATGTTAATTGCTGTAGAAAAAAATTATTATTTAACATCTTGGTATTTAGATTGATACAATATAATAATATAATTTTAAAAAATGATAATATTATTATTATATTATAAAATTTTATGGCACCCTATTTATCTACTATGTGAATTTTAATGTGGACCATACCAATTTACCAAACAACCAATTATTCATCTATACAAAATAAACTGCTTTTGGTATAATGGTATACCATGTCTTCCTTTTCTTGTCACACTTATATTTTAGATGTTGATAAATAGGCAAAGTTGATAATAGGTGCTCACACTTTTATGCAATTGTAACAAAACTCTCCCATGGAACTACTATATAAATGTACTAATAGCTATTGCATGTTTGAATTCAAGCAATTATGCATTTTTACCATATCTAAACCAAAAATTGTGAGTCCAAATAGATTGAAGGCTAATGCAACCACAATAATTATTGCAATTTGGAGGCAAAGTGCAATAAGGGCCACTTTACATCTAGAAGTCATGCAAATTTTCCTTGAGGCCAAATGCACAAAATTTTAGCCTCTTTTGGGTTGAAGGTAGTCTTCAACTACTTATTAGAATAAGATTATTATGAGGACCAATTCTCCCATATGTAAAGGCCTTGATGCTGGCCAAGAAGCCAAATTGATTCAATAAAACCTAAACAACTTTAGCCCCCACCCCACCTCTCTTCCTCTCCCTTCATGTCCACTTTAAGCCTAGAACTTGGGTCAATTTTCCTTAAAGCCAATTGCACAAAATCCAAGAGATCTGATTTGTTGAAAATAATAATACTTTATTTATTTATTTTTAATTAATGACATTGACCCCAAGTCTAAGAACTAGCCTCCCATTTTTGGTGCTCAAGCCATGCTCTTTTTTATTAAAAAAAACTCATTCCACCAACTATTGACATAGCCTCTAGATGTAAAGGGACTTGGACCAATTTTAGTCTTTTGTCCAATCACAAGTGCAGATATTGGGTCTCTCACACAACAAATTAGCTCAACTTCTAGGTGTAAAGCGGCCCTAAGTTATCACAGCATACAAAACACCTTGATATGTACGCAAAGGAATGCTGGCCTATGTGTTTGGAAGTTTTTTTGTGACATCTTTTTCCACAATTGAAAATGGTTGGAACTGGCTATTCTGTAGAAAACAAGCTACTGTACCATTCACATGATTGTATTGAGTGAGTGGTCAAGCAGTCTCACCTTCAAAAGACCCAGAAAATAAAAAAACTGATAACTACCACCAGAGATTTTAGGATCTTGACAGAGCACTTGCACTCGAGCAAGGAAGAGTACACACATGTTTTAAGGTAGGTACACCCAAAATTGCCACTTTTTGCTACTGAGCCTAGTTACTATTATTAGATTGGTCAAATTTCTATATGTTCTTGTCGGCAAGTGAAAGGAGGTTCCAACGCACCAGAGAACTTGACATTTGGATACTGTATGCAAAAGTTTTTAAGGAACAAAGTTTGGTTGTAAAAGTGTTTCTTCCACATAATTAGGTACATAACTGATTTTGGAGATGTACACATAATATAGATGGTGGTTTAAGGTGAGTGGCACATTTGGGTGTACCCACCTTAATAAGGTAGGAAAAGATGCATCCTATTGTGATAAGTATTTTGTACCTTAGCTTAACTGAATTTGAAATGAAAATTATACTCTGAGAAACCTAATAAGGTTTACCATCTTGTAACAAGAAACTTGTCAAAAATTGAGATTATAGGTACTTTTTTTGAAGTCCAAAGAGTCCTTCAAGGGGACTCTTGATACTTTAGGATTTAACCATGGAACACATAGTTGTTCACAGTGGAAATCATCCTTTTGGATACAGTGTGAATCATCTGTTTAAAAATCACCTAAGAGGATTCATTGGAGGTCAAACTTTTGTGCAAGGCCTAATACCCTGTTCATACAACATTATTGGGATGAATATCTGCATTTCTATTTTACATAAAAGGATTCTTTATCATCTATTGAATAATTTTAGGTTGCTGCAATGTTATAGGGTTCAACCTTCTACAAATAGATATGAACGTGATATCATACCTTGACAATAGCATCCAATTGCTTGCCCACAAAAAATCGATTCCAGTTACACAATTTGCAAATATGGGTTGGTGACTAACGCAAATTGGATCCAATAGATGTTATAATATATTTGGTGATTGATGGCATTGGATTGTTCTACCTTTCTACCTTTAAGTTAACTACATCTAACTTCAATTCCTTTCAAAAACTGCATAGTCTAAATTCTCACCTAAAATATACTTATATCATTCTTGAGAGTCTATAATTGGTTACCTAAATCCTTATTTTTAGCACTTTGAAGATTTATAGTTTATTCATACGGTGTTCAAAAAGTGCATCATAAGAGAATCTGAAATCCTGTTTTGACTACCATTAACCCCTAAAGGTTTTTGACTATGTTTTCACAAAAAACGCTCCCAAACTGCCATTTCTAGTACAAATACCAAATTTTGGAAAAAAAAAAACATTTTTGGACACATGTAACCGTATGATCTTGTAGTAAACTAGTTTGAGAAGATGTGGAAAAAATTTCAGAAATTTCCACCGTGTAGATTGCAAGATATTAGCATTTGAAGTGATAAAACCCCTTTTTTTGTCCCTGCGAAAAACCGGGCAGCTGCACTTCACATGGTCACATTTGTATGAAAAAATGTCCAAAATGGTGGTAACTCCTTGGATTCATTCTTCAAAGCAAGTTAGCTACATGCTTGAAAAATTTCAGATCATTCAGAATTGTACAACATATAGGAAAAAAATAGTAAGTAGAAAGAAGTAGAAGATAATTCAAAACACTAAATTGTTAAGGATTTAATTATGAAATTGAAAAATGCCAATTCAAACAATTATAATGTTGTAATAAAAAATCTACACCTTGTGTTTATATTTTTTTCCAAAAATACTGAAAATTGAGTTAAATAAAGGACTTCAAAGTTTATTTTAGAGTAGAGATTCCATAACTACCCACAAACTACCCACAACTAAAATTCCTCCTAACTTTCATCTCATAAATCAAAGTGGAATGATTCAAAGCTTTCCTTGTGCACATAAATCTAGAGAACTAATTTCAAATTTTTTTTTCTCTAGAAAATGATTTTTAAAGAAGTTTTTTTTGCTGCCCGGGCTACCCGCCGAACAATGAAAACTACATATCATACCATAACTTTTTAACCATGTGGTCAAAAGTTATGAACATTGTTGGGCCCTAAAGCTACTCCTTGGGCACATCTTGTGTAAAAATTTCAAAGAAAAAAAATAAAAATTCCATTCGTGGTGAGCTGCCCCAAAACGCTATGTTGTCAAAAAATGGTGTTTGGTCCTTTAGGGGTTAAAGATCCAACCTACGAAAAAATTCAATATAATAATGTGAACCATGCTAAATTGCTTATTTGTGTGATTTTAAGTGTAGTTCATAACATTCAATAGCCTTCATAGAGGTTGCCTTTCTTCTCTGAAGGTTGTCATTCATGAATTCTATCCACAAATTCATAACAATTTCCGTCACCGAAGGCCTTGAATTTATGAGATTGGCTCCTCAATTACTGATTGTCCTTTTTGATTGTCCTTTCTTAAGATTCTCAATTAGTGAGGCTTGTTGGCTAGATATCGATCTAGCCAATCTTGACAGTTCACATTTTTTAATTTGTAAGTATTAGAATACATGAAGCTATTAATTACCATAGTTCATTTATGGTTCTCATTCTCTGGGCCACTTCACACTATGGCCAAAAGTCGAGAGGCCTCTGTCTCCTTTCATCAGGCCACTTGTGGCTGATGCCTTGTACTCTATTTTTGCAATGAAATCCCGTTTCATTTGTGTCAAAAAAAAAAAAAAAAGTCGAGAGGCCATAGGTTTCCACCAATTAAATTTCAAGTTCACTAGAAGACACAAGTCCAACGGTCATCACCCTCCAACTACTTACGTGACAATGAATTGCCTACATGGCAACGGACTCTCAAAGGAAGTTTGGGTCGAGTAAAAATGGAGACCCAAACTATGACCAAAAGTCTGTCAACTTATGACAAGATTTCAACCGTTAGATTGGTAGGTGGGAGTTCATTGTCAAGGGTTTGGACTTTGGACTTGGCCTTTGGAGGTTTCACACTAGTTATGGCCAGCCAAACGCTCCAATTCCTATATTTTATTGCCTATTTATTGCTCATTTCTTTGAACTCTCGATAAAGTTTGGCCACTCAATCCCACGGCCTCTCGACTTGGTCGGCTATAGTGTAAAGCAGCCCTTACAGTTTGACAAAATATGACGCGTGGCCACTTATTTAATGTTGGATGTGGAATATTCCACACCATTCCATCCAAAGGAAATATAGATGAAATGATGTGAAATATTCCACATTATTTAATGGGGGAAGGTATCCCACAAGGTTGCTACTGAATATTATGTTACCATAAGCTTATAGAGTAACAGGCTCTAAAACTGCCCACCTCCTCAAATGTACATTGTGTGTACATGTTTCTTTTTTGTAGCCTTCAACAATGTACAAAGAATGTACATTTGAGGCAGTGGGCGATTTTAAAGCCCTATACCATTTCAACTTCAAAATTTCATAACTAATTTTTCAAAGCTCTAAAAAATAATGAAATGACTTGAGTTATTGCCAATTCCACGTGTTTTGCAAGGAAAATTTACTGAAAATTATTTCAAGAAGCTTTGCTTTGCTCAAAATTTAGTTTCAACTCTTAGGTGGGCAATTTATGGACCTGTTACCTTACGGTGATAACTTAGATCTTTTGCAGTGATAGTTCTTCCTTGTCATTTCATTAGTGGAAGTACAACTGTATAAGCTTATAAGGTAGAAGACTCATAAATGCTTCATACAAGGAAAAAGAGCTCTCTACAAAGAATTGAGTTAAACAAAAAAATTGGTATGTTTTTTTTGTTGGAAGAAAAAGAGTAGTTATTGCAATGGAGATTTGAATCACAATTTTCTAAATAGAAATGAATTAATGGCAATTTTCCAAATTGCATAGGTCGCTATTAATGCTCATAGAATATAGCAAAAAATGAATGCAAAAAGGCCTATGAATTGAGCAATTGACATAAGAAAGTGATTAACACAATGCTTTAAATGTACAGAACCATTTCTAAACCGTGCAACACATGTCCAAAAATAAGCCATGCTCATGGGCAGCATCTGCATTGTTAAGCCTAAGGAGCCTTCATCTAAGGGCCACTTCACACTATGGCCAAAGGTCAAGAAGCCTTGGATTTCCACCAATCAAATTTCAAGATACCAAAAGTTTGACCTCTTGACCCTTCACACTAGAAGGCACAAGTCCAAAAGCCATCACCCTCCAACTACCTATGTGGCAATAAATTGCTTAGATGGTGACCGACTCTCAAAGGAAGTTTGGGTTGATAAAAAATGGAGACCCATACTATAGCTGAGAGGATGTCAAGTTATGACAAGATTTCAACTGTTAAATTGGTAGGTGAAAGTTCATTGCTAAGAATTTGGACTTTGGGCTTGGCATTTGGAGGCTTCACACTTTGGCCGTCCAAGTTGAGAAGCCGTGGGAGTTTATTGCCAAGGATTCGGATTTTGGATTTGGTCTTTGGAGGCTTCACACTATGACCGACTAAAGGCTCCAATTCTTATATTTTATTGCCTATTTATTGCTTAGTTATTTAGACTCGCAACAAAGTTTGGCCACTCAATTGCACAACCTCTTGACTTGGTCCGGCCCTAATTCTATATAGTTGGTTTAATTGAGATGAAAGCTCTGTAATAGCTCATTAAGAAGCAGGAACCATACATTACAATCACTCAATTCAGCTTTGGAGTACTTCTAAACCACGCACAAGGTGGGTACACCCAAATGTGCCACTGACCTTAAACCACCATCTTTACTCTGTGTACATCTTCAAAATCAAGTCTGTACCAATATGGAAGAAACCATTTAGAACCAAACTTTATTCCTTAATAACTTTTGCATATGGTATCCGTATGCCACGTTCTCTGGTGCATTGGAAACTCCTTTCACTTGCCAACAAGAACATATGAAAATTTGGCCATTCTAATAATAGTAACTAGGCTCAGTAGCAAAAAGTGGCGGTTTTGGGTGTACCCACCTAACATGACCTCAAACTCTAAACACATTGACTCCATTTGGCATTGAAAATCCTTTTGCACTATTTTACGACACTTTTTTTAAGGGGCGGTTGTAAATGCGTGAACACTTCTCAAGCCCTCTCCTATAGGGTGATAACTTAGATCTTCTGCGGTGCTAGTTCTTCCCTGCCATTTCATCGGTGAAAGTACAACTGCGTACACCTGGCACTGTAAATACTCCAAAATGACAAATAATACCCCAACTGCATATGGCAATATGGCATTACCCCAGTCAAGGCAATATTCACAGGTGACGGGCAGGCCATTGATGATGTCCCTGGTTACTAAAGCATTGGGATCCGAGGTTCAAAACAATGAGCAAAATAAAATAAAGTCTGTGACATGATGGTGTAACTTAAAACCCATATGATACCAACTCCACTGCAAAGGGGTAAACTCGGCTCATCAAAACCTGTCAGCCACGAGTATCCTGACGGACAGGAAAAGCTAAACAGACAAGACAACAACATGAAACGGAGTTTCATTGCAAGCAGTGGCCTAGGGGCACTTCACACTATGGCCGTCCAAGTCGAGAGGCCGTGGGATTGATTGGCCAAACTTTGTTGAGAGTCTAAAGAAATGAGCAATAAATAAGTAATAAAATATAGGAATGGGAGTCTTTGGTCAACCATACTGTAAAGCCTCCAAATGCCAAATCCAAAATCCAAACCCTTGGCAATGAACTCCCATGGCCTCTCGACTTGGACGGCCAAAGTGTGAAGCCTCCAAATGCCAAGCCTGAAGCCCAAATTCTTAGCAATAAACTCTCATCTACCAATTTAATGGTTGAGATCTTGTCATAAGTTGATGGCCTCTCAGCCATAGTTTGTGTCTCCAATTCTAGCTGATCCAAACTTCCTTTGAGAGTCCGTCACTATGTAGACAATTTATTGCCACGTAGGTAGTTGAAGGGCAATGACCTTTGAACTTGTTCCTTCTAGTGTGAAGGGTTGAGAGGCCGAACTCTTAGTTTCTTGAAATTTGATTGGTGGAAACCCATGGTCTGTCAACCTTTGGCCAAAGTGTGAAGTAACCTTTACATTATATAATTATATAATTATATAATAATAAATTAAATTAAATTATTATTATTATTATTATTTTATAACATCATTTTATTATACATGTGATAGCCTAACTGTCTATTCTATGAATTTTAACCCCTACGGTTTTTGACTATGTTTTTACCAAAAACACTCCAAAACCGCCATTTCTAATACAAGTACCAAATTTTAGAAAATACACACTTTTGAACATATGTAATCAAGGATCTTGTAGTATGCGAGTTTGAGTAGATGTGAAAAAAAATTCAGAAAATTCCACTGTGTAGATTGCAAGATATTAAAATTTGTAGTGACAAAAATCCTTTTTTGCCCCTGCAAAAAAATGGGCAGTTGCACTTCACAAGGTCATATCTTTATGAAAAAAATTCCAAATTTTTTGTAACTCTTGGATTCATTCTTCAAGGCAAGTTGGCTACACGCTTCAAAACTTTTAGATTATTTGAAATAGTACAACATATAAGAAAAAAATAGTAAGTAGAAAGAAGTAGAGAATAATTCAAAATACTAAACTATTAATCATTTATTTATGGAATTGAAAAATGTCAATCCCAATGGTTGTAATGTTGTAATAAACACTCTAAACCTAATATTTATATTCTTTTTAAAAAATATTAAAAATTGAAAAAAATAAAGGACTACCAAAGTTTATTTTAGAATAGAAATTTCATAACTACCAGTAAACTATCCACAACTAAAACTCCTCATGATTTTCATCTTATTAATCAAATGGAATGATTCAAAGTTTTCCATGTATACAAAAAAATAGAAAACCATTTTCAAGTTTTCATTTTTTTTCAAGTGATTTTTTAAGAAGTTTTTTTTGTTGCCTAAGTTGCCCACCAAGCAATGAAAAATACATATCATACAATAACTTTTTGACAATGTGGTCAAAAGTTATGAATTTTTTGGGCCTTAAAGCTACTCCTTGGGAAAAAGTTGTATTTAAATTTCAAAGAAAATAAATAAAAATTCCATTTGTAGTGAGATGTCCAAAATTGCTATGTTGCCCACAAACACACTTTGGTCCTTTAGCGGTTAATTGATGTGGATCATACCAATTTACCGAATAACCAATTATTCATCCATACTAAATAATTTGATTTCAGTCTAATGGTATACCATGCCTTCCTCCTCTAATCATACTCATACTTTAATTGTTCATAAATAGGTAGAGTTGATAATGGTGTGAGTTTCCAATTTGTCACTTGGGACTCATAGTTTTTTTATTTTTTGTTTTTGCAATTTAAGCTTATTGTGCAAAATCCCTCCAAAAGAGTGTTAAACCAAATTAGGAATATTATATGTTAATATGGTATTTGGCTCAAAATAGGATGTTATATTCTAAATAATCCAAAATCTTGCATGTGAATAGGCTGTAAACCAAAAAGCCGTAGAAATTGTAAGTATTGAGTGAACAATGTCCAAATTGCCTAAACCTACCATGCATGTGACTCTTTCTAGCTAAAATGGTTCTAGGAACCCCTAATGAGATCCTTAAGTCAATTCCCAAGGATAGATTTCAGTTTCTTGATCAATTTCAAAAAATAGTAGAAATCCAATTATTAACCTAAAAGTGACAAAAACTCCAGATGGACTAGTGGAGGGTCTCTATAGCCAAATTATGGTATTCCAAGTTTGAAATTGCATCAGGAGTCCAACGGCGAAATTGGTTTGTCAAGATTTTTTTCTGTGTGAAAGATTCTATATTTATTAGTAACTAAAGGAGATAGTGGGAATTTATTCCCTTTCTTCAAATGTGAAAAGTAAAATATGAGCTTCACATCTTTTGTGGAATTTTATTAGATTTTCTACAAAAAGTTCCAAATTTTTTTGACTTGCAAAAGATTCCGTTCTCGACGGTCAACCACCCAAATCCATAATGAAAAACTCCTAGAAATTATCTTAGGTGTGATAAAATCTCACCAAAAATTATTATAGCTTCTTTTATGCTAATACCACGCTCCAATTAGTTTTATGACATTTTGACATTCAAAAGTACACAAACTAGAAAGATTCTTCAAAATTGACAAAATTAAAGATGATTTGTGGAGTTGACTGGCATTTTGGGAGCATACAAAATTGGAGTGAAATAAAAGCAGGGTCTTTTCTTATTCTCTGGTACCTTCCAAACAACCTAGAATAGTTATTTTCTTCAAAAAAGGTAAATTTCAAAAATTGATTTTTTATTATTTTTCAATTTCTAATTGGCGCTAGGTTTCCATAACTTTTTCACAAAAGAAGGAAAGGGGGGATTCTATAGTCTAAATATGATCTTCTAAAGCCAATAGAGCAATTTGTTTGTGATTTGGAGTCTTTTATGAGGAGATAAAATTTAGGACCAACATAGAAAGTATAAAATCCCAAATTAGGATGAAAATCATAATTGATAAATTTAACACTAGGAAAATAAGAGGGGGAGGGGTGCCCTTGAAAAAGTATACAAAGGCACCTATTTCCCTCTCAAAAACACCTCTTTGTTGCTACTTTGACTCCGTTAGATCCATTTAGTTTGATTTTGGTCATTTTTGAGCCATATCACCAAATGGTTGGTTTTTTGGAGCTTTTGTATTTCAATGTTGTTATTACTTTAGCTTTCTTTGAAGGAAATTAGAACCCCTTCAAATCTTGTTCTTGTATGCACTCGTTGTAGTTGTTTCTCCACTAATTTGTTGTTGTTTGGAATTGTTGTTATAAGTTGTACTAATCATAGAGTTCCCTTCTTTTGTACTTTGACGATGCCATTGAGGGGGCTCTAGTTTTGTATGAGTTGTGTGTTAGGGTGCATGTAAACATATACCTCGGATCCTGTGAAATTGCCTTGCATCCCAAACGGTGAACCACAATGTTCAGTTGTTGTTAGGATGGGATGGTTTTGGACCCCAACAAGACCATGAGTTTTCTTCATTGATTGTCTATTTTCTTGTGCTAATCATGACTTTGTTTCTTAGAATTATATGATGATTAATGACCTCCAAGAGGGGCTTCTCTCTTCAAGTAAGATTGTCTTCAAGAAAGGGTGTCCTTTTGGTTTTGCTAGTGCCAACACTTGTTTGCATCCTTAGCCTTTAAGATTTAGTGGTAGAAGCATTTCTTCAGCTTGAGCCTTTCCATGCTTGTGTCCACATATCTTGTTCCTCCCCATGAAGGTCCACCTGCCTTCACTGAAAAATTAGTATCCTTAGAATTGAACAATTTCTGCAAGAAATTAGTGGTGAGAACCAAATGATGAGAGAAATTGCTTATGTGCAATCAAATCAACCAAGAAGTAATTTAATAAATATAATTCATATAGTCAGAAAGGTATTAGGTTTATTTAATTAGGATATTGGACATGCAGTTCTTGCCTTTATTGTACAATAGCCTCCATAGTATCTATCACCGTAAGTCCTTAGACAAGCTCCTATATTGCGCTCAATATTGAGCTCTTGTGAATCACATGTCATTTTGATATTCAAATTGTATTGAGCTCTTGTGAATCACTTGTAGTTTTGATATCCAAATTGTATTGAGCTCTTATAAATTACTTCTATTTTTCTTATTTGCCTAATAGAAACCTAGAAACCAAACCACTTCACAAAAAAAAATTAGTGTAGCTTACAACTACAAAATGAGATCATAGACATTAGAATGAAATTGTACAAAGTCAAAAATGAGATTGTATAGATTTAAGAATAAGATTGCATAGATTTAAAAATGAGATTGTACATCTTCTAAAGAAGCTAAGATTGAATAATTCCTTCGAGAAGTTAGGACCCTAATATGCATGGAAGTCCTTAAGATTCAAACCACTGCTGGGTGGGACTTGTCAATTCTATAGTCTCTCTAGTTTATGAGATGGCGACCCATTTCCAACTAGTTAAGGAATTGAGCCTATCTACTAGATGGGTGTGTTGAGGGGATATTTTTCTTGTGTAGGCAAATTGAATGAGGAGGACTAGAAAAAATTTACATTTTTTTGGTCAAAAATAAAATTCATTTGAAATTTTTTTGTTCAGATTCTATAAAATATATTCTTGTTATATAGGATATTGTAATTCCAACTATAGGTTGGTTGAATAATTGACAATATTCCATTCCTAGAAAGTAATAAATGTGGCATTCCTATGTGCTTTTTGTGTACATTGCATACCATGCCATATCAGGAGGATAATCTATACACTAGGCGACTTGAATAGAAACAAACAATTGTTAATAATTGACAAATTGACTGTTACATTTTCAATAAAAAGAACTCATTGTTCTTGATCACTTCAACCCTATCTGCACTCATCTTCAAGGTATCGTTGTCCTTCCAACAGCTAGTCATATTCTACAACTAATTTTGCCTACTTCATCTTTGTCTCAGACATTTTGTTGCAAATACCATGCTGGTTGCATACGGAAGGGTATTGGGAATTGTTGGAAGTGCAACAAGTTGGAAATTGCAGGCAATTTCTGAGATTGCAGCATGGATTACATAGGGGTGACAGAATTTGGGAATGACATGCCAAACATGAACTATGGGCTATATATGACTTGCAGATTGCATAGTGGAGTTTGCAAATTACATCACTACAACAGTAGAGGTGGATAGGGAGGCGTTGAATTTTGTTTGACCTCTGCACTCCCTATTGGGCTATGGTTGGAGCCCTTGTGACCTTCTACGCGATCCCTCCATTGACCGTAGTGTACAAGCTCAAGCTTGAAGAGCTCATCACTGTTCTTTCAAGCACACATTATCATCTTGTGTAGTTACCTTTGCTCGTGCCAAGGCTTCTCGCTCTAGTGCTTTTTGAGTGCACTCCTCGGCCACCTTACGCTGCTGAGCTTTTGCGTTGTAGCCTCCTCTCCTACAGCTCTTCTAATTTCTTATGTTTCACCTCTTCTCTTTGAATTTATGCTTTTTTTCCCCCTCTGCTATTCCAAATTACACTCTTGCATTTGTTGTACAACAGTCATGTACGCCTTAAAGGTCAATATGATTGATTTTGAGAAATCAACAATTGGATCCACGTTCTGTCTCTAGGGGTTTCTCTTTGCGTGATCGTCAATAGGGTTAGAAAAGACGTAATGGACTAGGGATGAATGCAGTTGGGATCCAGTCCATTGACCTCTTTTGCTAGCTCCAAGCTATCAGATTCAACATCTACAAATAAATATTTGGTGCTTTCAAGAGGAGGCAAAGCCAAGTCGACAACAATCTCTTCCACCACCAAGGCAGATACGTCCTCATTAACCATCCCTATGCCAAACACCAAGTTGTTGCTTTGGTTACCCAAATTGTTGTCTCTCAAATCTGAGTCTTGGACTCTTGGTTTGTTGAACTGGCTCCAATTGCACCTCTATCATGGTTGGTTTGGTCGGTTGCCTTGCCAAATTGCATGTATGTCATATTGGGACCGAATTGGTCGTTCATTGCATTACTATTCAAAGGCCAAATCTCAGTAGCCCTAAAGCCACTAATTATATTTTTTTCCATCAAAGCCTTCCTTAAATTAAGCAATACCCATTGCGCTAGAGTAGTTTTTTTTGTGTAGGATGGTCCAAATTGCAAGAGATACAATAATATTTGTACTATTTGAATTAGGTCTTGAAGGGTCCAAAGATGGACACATCTAAGGGCTGCAAGCTATGGGATGTGTAGAACAGTAGTGTAACGGTGTCCAATCTAGCTTGTTGTGCTTCTTTTGCCACTACAATTGTAACATGGTTTTTGTGTCCATTGAAGATGAGAAGGCATCTGTGGCTGGGAGAGATGTCACCAATTTTGTTGACATTCTTAACCCCTAAAAGACCAAACACTGTTTTTTGACAACATAGCAATTTGGGGCAGCTCACTGCGACCAGAATTTTTATTTTATTTCTTTGAAATTTTCACACAAGATGTGCCCAAGGAGTAGCTTTAAGGCCCAACAATTTTCACAACTTTTGACAACGTGATTAAAAAATTATTGCATGATATGTCATTTTCATTGGTCGGCGGATAGCCCGGGCAACTGAAAAAACTTCTTTAAAAATCACTTTTTTTAAAAATAAAAATTTGAAATTGGTTCTTTAGATTTATATATACGTGGGAAGCTTTTATCATTCCATTTTGATCAATGAGTCAAAAGTTATGAAGAGTTTTCGTTTGAAGGTAGTTATAGAATCTCTATTCTAAGATAAACTTTGAAGTCCTTTATTTAACTCAATTTTCAATATTTTTGAAAAAAAACAAAAACATTGGGTGTAGATTGTTTATTACAACATTACAACCGTTGGGATTGGCATTTTTCAATTCCATATTTAAATTCTTAACAATTTAGTGTTTTGAACATTCTCTACCTCTCTCTACTTACTATTTTTTTCATATATATTTTACCATTCCAAATGATCTGAAAATTTTCAAACATTTATCCAACTTGCCTTGAAGAATGAATCCAAAGAGTAACCATCATTTTGGAGATTTTTTCATACAAATGTGACCTTGTGAAGTGCAGCTGCCCAGATTTTTGTAAGGACAAAAAAGAGATTTTGTCAATTCAAACACTATTATCTTGCAATCCACACAGCGGAAATTTTTGAAATGTTTTCTACAACTTCTCAAACTAGTTTAATACAAGATCCTATACTTACATGTGTCCAAAAATGTTTCTTTTCTAAAATTTTGTATTTGTATTAGAAATAGCAATTTTGGAGCGGTTTTGGTGAAAACATAGTCTCTGACCTTTAGGGATTAATGAAGTGAGAGATCCAAGCAGAAAACAATTAGTTAGTCATCCAGGCTCTTGGTTGCATTGCCATTGTTGTAGTAGCCTTGCATTGCTCGACATAGTTTTGTCGAAAACCCTTACCTTTAAAATTGTAGAAGGATAGTAAGGCTTATCTCACTGCATTGACATAGATGAGAACCAAAAGCCACTCTTGTTGATAAAAAACAACAAGATTTACTCAATGAGCACCTCTTTGAGCAATGACAAGTGCACCACCGTTTTGTCTGGCTTGCACACCAAATTCATTGCAATTCCATTTTCAACAAGATGTACTCATGAGTTTAGTAATGCAAAGTGTAGAGCTCACACATATTATTATAGAAGCTGCTGACATTTATTTTATATAGTCCCTTCGCTCTAGACAATGAGAGGGCTTGTGCTACTCTCAATGTAAGCTCTGGGTGACGATTTTTAAACCACCAGAACCATCCATCACCTGGATTTTCATTTTTGAATGGTGTGCATCAACTCCTAGTTATCTCAACAACTTTTTATTTCAGAGCCAGTGGACTGAGACCTAGGCCCTAGTCGCATATGGCTATGATATATTGCACTACCTCTCTCTCCTCCTCTACAGACATGACACTTTGAACACCCCTCTTTCTACATCTTCAAATACCATTTTCTGAAGGTTGCATATGGAATACCGTGCTTTACAGCTACTTGCCTCATGCTAGTTCCTTCTTCCTACTCAGCTAATGCTACCCTCATGTCCTCATCATTGTAGAAGGAATTTTTTTTACTCTAGCACGACCGATACTACATTGCCTGGATTTCAATGACTAGAATTGTTGTTTGGCACCATCTTATGATGGTAGCCGAGTCCCTTGCTATGTAGGTAGAAGATCAGTGCTTGGAGATTCATCAATTGTTGGATTACCAAAGAGAAGAACTCCACTCTCCATGTACAATCTGCTCCGATCGAAAGGTGCAACACCTCTCTTTGAAGGCTCAATGTCTAGTTCCAAAACCGCAAGGTACTATTGTGTTGTAGCCCCGACTAGTGGGCCTCCCGCCCTTTCTCCCAACGCTTCCATCAACTTCAGCAAAACGACCGCATGTCTGTCGTCTAATTTGTGTTTAGAATCTCTCCAATAGCTCATAATTTTCAATTTGCATTCTAATGGGAGAATTCGGCTCACTCCCTTCACTATCGAACCACACTTCTTCCTGCATGTAGCCCTCTTTGGCATTGTCGGAGCTCATTGCAAAGTAGACTCAATTCTCGGGGGGTATACTTAGTTCTATTACAACAAACCACATGCAAAAAAGTGGTTTCTAATAAATTATAAGTTCAACCTTAAATTTTGAGCATTGTTTAATAGTGAATATAGGTTTCTATTGCCAAAATTTCCATCTCAAATAAAATATGAAATGATTTCTAGAAGAGGTTGAAAATGAACTAAAATGGCATGTTTTTCAACTCAAATAATTATAGAGAATACATTTAGATGACCATTGAATCAATATTCAACTCAAAATGAGCTTTCAATAGAGAATTATTTTTAGGAATATTTTATTCATTTTTAGACAATTTTTTCTTATATAATATAGGGGTGTGAAAGTTATCTTTCAGTTCTACAATGAATCATTTAGTTTCAAAAATTTGTAACTAATAATTATTAACAAATAAAAATATCAATCATTCAAAATATGAACTTTTACAGTAGAAAAATCTATTCATATATATATATATATATATATATAATTATTTATTTATTCATTTGTTTTTAAAATTTTAATTTAAAATTCAAAAATTATATAGGTGATCTAAAGTTTTGTTCGCATGTGGTTTCTAATGGACACTCTAAGTAAACTCCCCAAGACTCAATTTTGTAGGATCAACTTTGAGATTTACTAAGACAAGTAGCTGCTAGGACGAATATATGCAAGTTTTGATCCAATTAGGATCTCAATGAATATAGGGACCCTGTAAATGAATCGACAATCGAATTCAGAGTGCTTGGCAATGCAAATGCATTCATCAATCATTATATACCAAAGCTATGCAATTCAAAAAGTGTTTGAATATAGCAGATGTGAAATGCAACACACACTGATTTGCCTTCCTCTACTTTTATTGTCCATGCATGTTGATCAAGAATTCCGCCTATGAACGAAATAAAAAAGTTATAAAGATTTCACTTGATTGTGCTACCAAAAACTTTAGAACAACAATATGAGAAGCTAGCTCTCAAGTTCATCATGTGACAATGACGGTGAATTTACAAACAAAAGAAACTCAACGGGTTAAACACCTCACATATTGAAGGAATTCTTAAGTCTGCTTGTACTCATAGCATGCATGAGGGGCAATTGTGCACAACAAGAGATGAAGCAATCATATGTCACAACTTAACAATTTAAGTTGGTTATGTTCCATCCTCACCTGGCATTAGTGACCAACGTGAGTTGAACGTTAGAAGCGGCACAAGTTTGGTGGTGACAGAAAATAAATTTTGTTAGAGTGTCGAGGCATGTGAAAAACTGAAATTGAACTATATCGCTGGAATTGGCACTTCTGTGTTCAGACTGTTGAATCGGAAATTGACTTACAGTGTGTCAAGTCACAAAGGATTGTCACCAACTTAGCGGGCTGTCACACTTGTTTTCCGTTCCTACGGACAGATTGTTTTCATCCGCCACCGTTGGCCTATCCTCTTTCTTCTTCGTGCAAGGCTTGTTGTGGAGACATTTCCCCTGTTTTCCAATGAATTTCAATTTTTCCAGCTTTCCGTTGCTTGCGGTAGCCCATGGTGAGAAATTGTTGTGGATTGATTTGTTGGCCACACTGTTGTGCAGACCGTGAAGTGGTGATCAACGTCTACGACGTAGAATTGAATGTCAACAATGATCCTCATGGCAAGCTCTGTAACAAGTGATTTTGAAACTCCACCAAAATCACTGCCCTAATCTGCGGCGCATACTGAGCCACGACCAAAAGCATCAACAGTGCTTCCATCGCATCGAAAATCAAATTTCCCTCCATGGGATGCAAATTTCCGCTGCTCAAATTGAGCTCTGGAGTGAGAGATTCCCAAGGTGGTTGTTGTTCTCGCTTTAGTTTTGGATCGCCTTATTGCCACAAACGAGCAGTGTATAAACCAGGTTGCCGTTTTCAATCCGAAGAAACTGACGATCTTCCACGGCCTACGTGCACCGAACATCACCATTGTGAAATATTTGAAGCGTATCTTCAAGTATAGGAGTTGCATTCCGTCCAACTGCAGCGACCAGGTTGATCGGCCGGCTACTTTCTAAATCGACAGCGCAAGGGAGAGACTGCTTTGATTGACACCGGTGATTGTCATTGTGTTTAATGCAGCTGCAGTGACCAGGTTGATTGGCCGGCCACTTCCCAGGCCGACAGCACGAGGGAGAGACTACTTTGATATACACCGCTGATTGTCATTATGTTCAAAGTAGGTTGCTCTATTCACAGTAGTGTTTTGCGTCGTTGTTGCATGTATGTTCAGGGTTGTTCATTCATAGCTTTTTTGTCCATTTGGTTATTCAACACGTTGATTGTAGCATTCTTTGTGTCTGAGTTCTACTGCAATTGGTCGTTGACACAATAATGTTCTATGAAACAGCTGATTTAGACGGAGTGGAAATCAGAGCCACAATACTTTGGACTGAATCGGCACACTTGAATTTTAAGGCTTCAACGAAACCTCATCTGCAAGGTTGTTTGGCATCTGCAAGGTACTTCAGTTTACACTTTCCTTTCACAATCATTGTTGCTATTGAAACCTCCAGATTTGTGAGAATGTTACGTCTGCTACTCTTTTACGTTTATTAGGAGAGGCGAGCCAATGAAGTCAGTACACTGAGAATATATTAAAATGAAATCTGACATGTCAAGTTTTGAAGGTTTCTGGAGTTCGGAAGACAGTTGGCTTGCAATTATGTGGCTCAAAAATGCTCTAATCTTTGTATGCAATAACCGTGGTTTAAAATGAATGGCTTCCAAGATAGTAATTTTTTATTCTTTTATCATAAATAGAAGTTGTAGACTTCACTTCTTTACACTAGTAGAAAATAGGGTCAAATGTAACCAGTGAAAAAATGACTAGTTACCAAGAAGCAACTGAACAATGACTTCTAGTCATTAAAATGGCGCCAAAGATGACGTGTAGCAAGTTGCAGTCATTTTGTAGTAATTCACATGAACAGTGGATGAGGCCTAGATGAAACCAACAACGAGAATTGGTGTCATCTGTGGTTCAGTCTATGTTCTGTGGCCCTGTTGTTGATGTGGACTGTATGGAGTCATACTTGAGTTGTGCTGTAATAAACTAAGCGCAATATATGACTATGGTAGAACCAAAAATGACTAACAATAAGACACTGTGGAAATTGAATTTATTAAATTTATAATCTACACCTCTATAAAGGATTGCTTGTACTATAGTCATTTTCAAGTCATAAACTAAGTGCCAAATGGACGGCTTAGATGGATGGTTAAGATGAATGAATCAAATGGACAACTTAGATAGATGGATTAGATAACAACTTAGATGGATGGATCAGATGAATGACTTAGATGGATGGATCAAATGAACGGCTTAGATGGATGGATTAGATGAACAACTGAAATGGATGGATTAGATGAACGGTTTAGATGGATGGATCAGATGGACAATTGACATGGACAGTTCAGATCGATGGATCAAATGGAAAAATCAGGTTGTTTCTTTCTACAATGGCTTAGATGGACGGGTGAGATTGTATCTCAAGAGCAAATGGATGGTTTAAATTTTAGGTCAGCCGCCACATTTTAGGTCAGCCGCCTTTCTACCTCTGTGGTGGCTGACATGTAGTACGTTATAACTGCACATCTCATTTATTAGTCATTGTTCAGTCACTCCGTAGTCATTATTTAGTCATAGAATAAATTGTAACGTGGTAGTTGCAGATTGCAACTGTAGCTGCTGAAGATGAACGATGGAGATTTCATCTCTCTCATTTATATTTAGGGTTTAGGGTAGCAGCCTCCTCCTCCTTGCATCTTGTTCTTCTTTCTTCTTGCTTATAAACATCTTCTCATTTTCTCCTCTTGTATTTGCTCTACTTTTCCTAAGATATTGAAGGTTTAGCTTACAATCTTCTTTAAGTATAAGTGGTTTTGTAGTGTTGTTGTTTTGTTCTACTGTTCTTTTGCAGTTTTGTAGGGAAGCTGTACAGTTCTGTTCTGTTGTTGTCTTGTTCTTTTGCAGTTTTGTAGGGAAGTTGTACAGTTCTGTTCTGTTGTTGTCTTGTTCTATTGTTCTTTTGCAGTTTTGTAGGGAAGTTGTACAGTTTTGTTGTGTTGTTGTTTTGTTCTATTGTTCTGTTTCAATTTTGCAGGAAAGTTGTGTAGTTTTGTTGTTTTGTTGTTTTGTTGTTTTGCTGATCTGTGGTTTTGTTGTTGATTGTTTCAGTTGTTGATTGGCTACAATTTTCAATGGACCAAGAAGCAAGAAAAGATTATGGCGTGGAAAAACAAAGAAGTTCATTTATAGTGCAGTCATATAAGTCTAGTTATATGATAAATGTACAAAATGATTCATTAACAAGTATTTTGAAATTCTCATACTTCTTGTCTCTTTGTTTGCAACTATAAATAACTAATGAATGACTGCAATAGTCATCTGTGTAACTAATTACATATAAATGACTAAATAATGTCTACCAAATCATTACCAATGACTATCATATGACTACTAGATGACTCCCAAAGGATATGCCAACCTTTCTAAATGACTACAATGATTCCAAAAATGACTAAAGTATGACAGTTGCAAGCAAAATCATTACTACAAAATGATTTAGTGGTGATCCTAAATCTTCCATGTCAGCAAAACTGGCCACCGACATTTGCCAAGTCATTCCTAAATCAACCAATAGTAAACCTCCATGTGTACAAACCACGTCAGCAACACTTGCCAGGTCAGTTGCCCCATATAATCACACCCCAATGAACTTCCACATCAGCAACAAGATGAAAAAGAATAAATGACTACCTTGTCCGAAATTACTCGTCCGAAATTACTCTGATTCAAAAATCAGGTAGTAGTCATTCTGTTGTCATAAGTGTCCTAAATAACTGGTTATGTAGTCATAAACGCCAGTCATTAATAGCCCTTTTTCTACTAGTGTTATCCGTCTCATAACTCTTAAAGGAATTGCCTTAATCAAAAGTTCTGTGACTTATTTGTAACACCAGTTTGTCTAACAATTTGTAAGACTTTCAGACATTCAAACATGCACTTGAAATGTAGAGAGCATAGACTGTAATGGCGGCATGGACTTGGGAAATTTCCATTTGGCATGCACCTGATTGTTTTGTATTCAATTGTATTTATAGAAGCCAAATAAGGGCTCGATGATAGAATTTTTTTAAATCTCAAGCATATTGAAAAAACAGAATTACTATCATTCACTAAAGATGAAGGTCCTTGGAATGTGAGTGAGGTTGACACTTACTGATTCTCTTGTCATTCTTTATTTCAGGAGCCATGGATCCATTAAGCAACCCTCAGGAGTTTATTGCACTCGGTTCTACAATTATTATGTTACTGTTGTGCACACAAGCCTATTTACAGTTGATGTGCACTGGAGATGTTCACGAGGACACGGTCATGGAGTTTGAAGCCATGAGGCAGCCTATCAAATTGTTGTTAGTGGATTCAGCGTTGGTGGCCTAAGAGTCATTGCATGCGTTCCGATTGTGCACAATCAATCAACTCTTGGACGAAGACTTAGGATTCTAGGTTAAGCCTAGAAGTACAACTTGGTTTTTCAGGTTCCTTCTTGAGCAGTACGAGGAGGACCCATGGATCCAACTTTTTTGAATGACTAAAGCATTCGTATTTGCGTTGGCTGATATAATGAGACCTGCAATTATGAAGAAAGATACAAGATATCGTTGAGCTGTTCCTCCTGTGGTTTGTGTTTCTTGTACTCTTTTCAAACTCACTCATGGTGTGAGTTTGCTTGTTTGCACTGAAATGTTCGCAATGGGTCGCAGTTCAGTTTCAATGTTCTTTCGAGACGTCGTGCACGCCATTAATGTGGTTCTGCGAGCTGAGATAAATTGGCCTTGGGGACCAAAGCTTGTTCAGGTGGAAAGTGATTTCAAACTTCTTTGTAGTCTTCCTAGAGTGTTGGGTGTTATAGATGGCACTCACGTGAGTATATCTAAGCCAAAAGTGGGAGCAACGAACTACTTTTACTTCAAGTCTAGTGGCTTCACGATTAATTGCCAAGCCGTAGTTGAGAGTGAGAAACAGTTTCTTGATCTATTTTTGGGAATGCCCAGTTCCACCAATGACTCCCGCGTTCACCAAAGGTCTGCTTTGTATGAGAAAGCCACATCCGACAATTTGTGGAATGCTTCTCTATCTTTTGATGAATTCAGTCTATTTTTGCTTGGAGATGCAGGATACCCGTGCTTACCTTGGCTCATGGTACCACATCATGAGCAAGGTGGTCTTTCTATTGCAGATTGCTTGTACAATCGAAAGCATCAACGGAGAAGAGCAATAGTGGAAAACACGTTTGCTATATTGAAGCAAACATTTCAAGAACTTTTGCACAAAATTGACTTAGATGTCACCTTTGTGCCAGACATCATTTTGGCTTGCTGCCTTCTTCATAACATGCTTCTTAATCAATCAACGGCTGATGTTGAACATCTACTAGAAGTCTTGAGGATGGAGGGCTTCTCTGAGAATAGGAATGCTGAAATTTTTGGGAGATCTGAAGTGCAACAGGCTGTCCAGGAAGAGTACCCTGTAATCCAAGGTTTTCAAAAACGGATTCAGCTTGGTCTTCACCTTGCTGCGCAGCGAGGTCTTCTCATTCAATGAACACTAGTAAGTTTAGCTGTGACAAGTATGCTCTGTACATAGTGCCTTATTTCTAAATAAAAAAAATTGAGTTTTGTTACAAGAAATCTATTGTCCTTGCTTCTGTACATCTCAAAGATTGAAAATTGTAGCTTTAGTTGAAGTGACTACTTCGGTAATGTAGACATAAATAAATAAAACATGAATGCTAAATTGACTGCAAACGTTTTATACATGCAAGTACACAGTAGTTAAGTATCTACTTAACAATCTTCAATTGCTCCAAAATGTTTTCATCAGTTGTCACTACCAGAGTAGTGCAATGCACCTTCTCAGGACCGCTGAATTTTTCTAGGACAATGCCGCTTTTGCCTTGTACAAATGTGCTTGTCCAATGACTAGAGGTAGAGTGCTGAAAACTTGCGCTTAGAATGGCAGCCAGATTGGACAAATATTGCACAACCTCCCCTTGCTTTAATATAGAGAGCTTTGCATTCTCATTAGCAGCTTGCGTTGCTTCTTGAAGTTTCATGTCCTTGTCTTTCATGTACTCCATTTATTCTGCAAACAACTTCATCTGAATCTCCATTTTTGATCTTTTGACGTCGTGACTGCAGAGTGTCATTTATTTCATCTCTGTAGCCATTGCTTTTCCTGTTGCCTTTGTTGCTTGGGCCACTAAACTATGTCATGTGAGTGACCTTCTTCTAACGGCTGTATTTCCAAGCCTCCTGAGGACAGTCTCTTCAGCATTGTCACTGGAACTTAGGAGCTGCGGTGTGACTCCTGCAGGCAAAGACTATTTATGTTTACATGTTGTGCGGGAAAGCATTTCTGGATGAACCTTAAGCGATGGTGAGATGCTGGGGAACTGCATGGATGCACCGACAGGTGTGAATGCGTTGCTGCTGTCATCCGTTGTTTTTTGTTCCGTCGAGGCAATATCCATGGAGTCCTCTGACTCTTTTTCTATGTTGTCATTGTTGTCACAGGGCTGCAAGGCTGTAGGAGGAGCGCGGAAATTGGCGTCTACATCTGAAAATAAAGCACATGAATGCGGTAGATTCATGGTGGATCGAAGCATGAACCACTCATGAATATCGTAGAAAATCTCTTCCAAAAACGTTTTAGAAAGGCCATGCAATCTCCTATCAGGTGGGCTCATACTCCAGTAGTCATTAGCATTGGTTCTAGTTCTAGAGAAGTAATCTGCAATTTTTTTGTACTCAGGAATGAGTTGGTTCCACTTGCTCTTGCAAGCTGCAGCATCCCGCACACAAGGACAAAAACCACTTGTCATAACTATTGCATTGATGCGTGTCCACTTATTTGAGTCCGGGTTCATCAAATCATGTGTGTCTGCCCAGTCTTCTTCTTCAAGAAACAAGAGTCGTTTTGCAACAATGAGAGCCATAACTTCATTAGTTTGCTAGTTGGGTCTTCAATCTCTACGGATGCGCTTGGCTCTGCTTGTACTATCCAATAATTCAAGTCCACTGGGTGGACGATTCAGTTCCACGGTACCAACAATAAGAAGAGCAACAGACTCAGCGGCAGCGATTGGAACAACTATGCAAGTACGACAAGGGTTTAAATTGAAACTACAGGTCCATGAAAATTTTGAGTAACTCAGAAATCAAAATTTCACGTTGTGCAGGACATGTCTATTGTTTCAATTGATATTCAACGACAGAAATGCAAATGCAATGAAAGTTCTTATAGGGAGACAAAAAGAAGTTTTAGCATGCGCTTTCTACAAGGTGAATGCAAGAAAGACCGACCAAAAAGCGTAGCGTTCTCCACAATACTCATGTTTTTTTTGGAAGTACTGTATAATTAGAAAAACAATTTTAGAAAAATCTGAAAAATCTGTTCAATATATACACCTTTAAGAAGAAGTTACCCTAGGAAGAAAAAGCATAGAAAAATTCTCTAAGTAGGAAAACTGGAAAAGTGCAAAATCTCATGAAAATTGATACTTTCACATTTTAATTTGTAAAAAATAGGAAAAACCATTTTTAAGGAAACTAAAAATTGTCCATTTGCGAGGACTTTATAGGAAAGAGATTTCACCAAAAAAATGATCTTGAAACAATTTTGAATGTTCAGAACTGCGCGCGCAAGGGAGCCCTATTCGCACATATGTGGAGGGCATAAAATAAAATATTTGTAAATTTCCTTTGGTAAAAACATGACTTCCTACTATGGGAATAGACCATAGAAATTTCAGATCTAGATCATTAAGTTTGGATACTTCCCAGTACTAAAAACCCCTAAACTGCAAAGTGTGACAAATTAGCTAAATTGAAATTTAAATATAAAATGATTTTTAAATTTTTTTGAAAAATAAGGGATCTAAACAAGATCAGGTTAGCCATCTCCAAGAAAAATTTCAAGTTAATTGGATTCATTCTTCAAAAGTTATAGCCAATAACAAGTCCGACACGTCAAGTGTGACAAAAAATAGTACTAGTCTTTCTTGCAATCACCCTGCAGCGGCCATTAGTAGTTGAACTGGAAAAAAAAACCCAGTCCATGCATCCATTGAGAAGTAAGTTGATTATACTAACTGCGTCATGGGATTGTCTTCTTATATTTTGCAGGTAGCATTTGATCAAAAAAATTACATAAAAGAAATGGGCTAAAGAAGAACTCACCGTCAACCACGGAAGTAGGTACACTTCTTCCACCACCGCGTCCAGAACGTGGCATGCGAGAGTCCATGATTTCCTTGCAAATAAGAAGACGCACTTGTATTTCAAGGTGATCTAAAAGTTCAATCATAACAATTCTCTCGTTTGGCTATAACTAACAGTAGTGAATGTCATGCAGGCCATGCACAAGCAACTCACACGGTTGGAACTCACTCCACAACTATAGATAGTCAGAAAACTTGAGATGCACAATGTTGTTCTTTCCAAAAAAAACATAGTGTCCATGCTCTACTGCAGTTTCTTTTAATTGTGGTGAAGCAAATTTTTTTTTACGGCTGCATTAAACAATGATGCACCTCTGTATGCAACTTCAACTCTAGACAACTGAAGTGGCGGCGTTCTATCTTAAAAACGTCACTAGAAGGACCCCACTAATGTTAGTGCTAGTTAAGCAGCCCCCATCCCCCACCCATTAAGTAACAACAATAGTACATCACTGAAATCTACGTTCCTGCTATTCCAACACTTCAAAGTGCTAAATTTTTCAATAAAAAAATAGAATTATTTTTAATGCAAACGTCTTCCACATTGCTACGCACCGCTCTTTGCATGTGCCACGTCTGTGCCACATATGATTCCATGTAGGATCGGCATTTTCCTATTTCCTCTGGTGTGAATGACAGCTCTCTTCTGCGCGTACTGACACTATAAAAAAACGTGTATTTTATGACTGCAGAAATATGGCTGAGGATGACTGACAACTGGTTGCAGTCATATTCTTGAAGGCCAACACCTTGAGGAAAAATATGACCACAAAATATGACTATTAGCCATTTTGGGGCCTTCTACTTTACAAGTATATACTATACAACCATTAGGAACACCAAATAACTTCATAGGGAACGTAGGGAACATGTTTGGGGAACGCTAAGTCATATTGTCAGTCATATTTCCATGGTAGTGACATTTTTTTATTTTGGGCAATTCAAGAAAAATACGAGCAATTCAAAAAAAAATGGACAAGCCATTGTTTAGGATTTTGAAATCCTACTCACCTATTTTTTAGGATTTTGAAACCTAGTCACTACTTTTTTAGGGTTTTGAAACCCTAGCCGCCACTTTTTAGAATCTTGAACCCTAGCCGCCACTTTTTTTGGCCCTTCTTCCTCGCCTTTTATTGTCTCTTAGCTCATACTTGTTATTGCTTCTTTCTTGTTGCTTTTTAGTTCTAATTATGCTTCTTGTTTCTTGTTGTTGCATCTAAACTCTTTCTTTCTCTAGCATTTTAACTCTTTCTTCTTCTTAGTTCTTGTTTCTTGTTGTGTCCTAGTTGTTGCTTCTTGTTTCTTGTTGTGTCCTAGTTGTTGCTTCTTGTTTCTTGTTGTATCTTAGTTGTTGCTTCTTGTTTCTTGTTGCATCTTAACTCTTGCTTGTTGTTATCTCTTAGTACTTTGTCTATTTTTTCTTCTTGTTTTCTCCATCACCATTCTTATTTTTCCTACCCTAAACTTGAGCTACATATTTTGTTTTGTTGTAAGCCTTTGAAGGTTGAGCTCTGTTGTTCATTCACTAAAAATTAACCTCCTATTTCTTTAGTTGTTTATGCAGGCACCAAAAGTTGAAACAAAGTCATTGGAGGTTACTTGCAACCCAATAGAGCCATCTTCACATTATTGTAAGGAATATAGGCCTTATTGGATTTTGTGAATGATTCATTATGGTATATATGTTTTGTATTGGTGACTAATAAATGTCAATGAAGAGAGTTGCTTTCCTTCTTGTGTTCTCTCTCTCTAATATGATTATCTCTAGTATATCTCTAAAATCATATGTATTCATTTTTAACTACATAAAGTCTTTTATTCAATTGTTAAATCATTTTGATGTATAATTTCAATGTACCACGTCTATTTAAAATGCATAGAAAATATGATTGTAGTTTGTAATTGAAGGTACTTTGGACCTCAATCACTCCAATCATAGACCACACACAAATTAAAAAAATAGTATTCTCAATCATCCAGAATGTCACGTGCTTGAGTTACATTTCATAATATATATTGACCAAAATATAACTAACTTTAGTCATAATACTCATAGTTATACACATCAAAATATGACTTTGTGCTTCCAAAAATATGACTGCAACTAGTCATAAAATTATTAAAAACATCCATATGAACTACCACATTAACCAAAAATATGACTCATAAGAGTCATATTTCACAGTAGCAAAAAATATGACTCACAAGAGTCATATTCCACATCTACAAAAAATATGACTGTACAAAGTCATATGCCACATTTGCTAAAATATGATTGACCGCAGTCATATTCCACGTTAGCCAAAAATATGACTCACAAGAGTCATATTCCACATCTACAAAAAATATGACTGTACAAAGTCATATGCCACATTTGCTAAAATATGATTGACCGCAGTCATATTCCACGTTAGCCAAAAATATGACTAACTGCAATCATATTCCACGTTTTTCAAAATATGACTGAGTACAGTCATATTTCACGTCAGCCAAAAATATGACTACATGGAGTCACATGCCATGTAGGATTTATTTTCATTTGCCCGGGCAACTCAAAAAAAAATCAAGCCCCCCCAAATAGTCAAAGTATATGCCTTGTTGGCAAAAATACGACTAATTATGGATAATTATACCCTCCAAAAATATGATTGTCAATATGATTGATGTCTGAAGTGACTCGTTGGTAATGACTCATGTCAGTCATGTTGTAGTCATCTACAGTGATTTCTGCGACCAGTCATATTTTTTGATTGTATGACTCATTCAGTCATATTTTGCAGTCATAAAACACTTGTTTTGTTGTAGTGTGACACCCACAGGTTTGACTACTAGCGCCAAGTGTGGACGGACCTTTAACAATTTAACATTAGTGTGCTTAATTTATGTAGCCATTGGGATGATTAATTTCCAATTAGAGCCTTTTGGAAGGTAAACATGTCGCCCATGCAAATCAACACATTCAAACTTCCATTATCAACGAGATCAAGATCACATCCTAATCAATCGTAAATGTAGAATTAGCCGCCTCAATTAGGAAACTTTTGTAGTGAACATTTAATTTCTTGAATTTAAACCGCAACCATTCCTATTGCCATTAATCTCCAATTTTGCTCACTGCCATCTTTGAATATCCCAAGTGCGGCACCTATAACCGCTCATAATGTATAAAAACTAAGCAAATACACATGTTGGTTGTGGATATAAATACACCACCCTATATTGTGAAAATGGGTGGTGGTTGAAATTGGGTTGCTTGCTCTAGGCTCCAATTAGCATTTTTCTTTTGGATGGTATATGGTTCAATCTGATAGATTCTGGCCACTTTGGCCCTGTCCCTCCAAATATTGACCTATATATTGAAGCCAACCAATTGACATGCAGACAAAAAAAACTAGCTCCAATTCTCTATAATTCAAACACGTTAAGTGAAGGAGTTTATTGTGATGCAATTCTTTAGAAGGAATAACTCAAATCTTAGTTTGGTATAATGTGACAACACAACAATCAAATCTTGCGGTGCTTGAGTTCCTTGATGTTCTCTATCTTTGTTTCAAGTACTTTTGACACAGCATGAAAATATTCGTTGACATGATAAAAATCCTATGAATTGTAAAATTGGTTAAAGTTGCAGAATTCGAATGGTTTGGTGGCAAGTTCTAGGCTTTGCAACCTCAAACCTAAATCCTTATATGTCACAGATTTTGGCCCAAAATAAAAAACCTGGCATTTTTTGAAATAGAGTACGCATGTGATTGATGAGTAGCTAGTGCAAGATGGAGGAACACCCATGAGCGCTTATGGATCAAGCTTTACAAGTCTTGTCACCAATGTTTAAGGTGTGCCTCCATCTTTGAGGTTCATAGGATTGACAAGGCCGTCAATGTCACTAAACTAAAGAAGAGCATAAAAACAGCTATGGCTTCAATAAAGAAGAATGGACAATAAGCCATTAATTGGAGGAGACCAAGCATGCTGTAGAAATAGGTGCATGGTTAAAAAAAAAAGGGAGAGTAGAAACTAAGAGCATTTGCAATGCATCCATAAACTTGGACAGTATCGGCACTGTATTGGACTTGGACTAATTTCCAATTAAAATTGTACTCCAATGCAACCGTTATTGGAAATTCTACTTCTATGGCCTTAGTATACAACCCTCCGGGATCGTCAAATTTGCAAGATGTGAAGGGCCCACAAGTTGGTTCACGGTAGAAATAATCATTCTTGTCAACCCTTTCCCGCATTGTTATACGTGCCAATCAATTCAACATTCCCTTGTTTCAATGAAAAGTCTTTCTTTAATGTAGATTATTATTATTATTATTTTTATAATGTGAAAAAGTTTACTTGACATTGGAATTGCCGGCTTTGCATTGGGTCAATTTTTCCAAAGAATAAATTGGCACTTCTACAACCTCATGGAAAGGCCCACCATTTGTTGTTATTGCATTGTAAATGCATGCATTATATAAAAAAATGTGCATATTTATTATTTGGTTGGATTTTGATAAAAATAATATGTAAAGAAAAAACTGACATTACAAGGGAAGGCTTCAAGGTGATGCCTTCTTACTACCATTATAAAGAAGTGTGAACCATCCAAGAGCCTTATTCATTTGATCTAGTCCTTTAATGTTTTTGACTTTTGATTCAATATGTTGAACTGAAGGGCGGGTGGGTGGGTGGGTGGGTAGGTGAGTCTCAAGATGAACAACCTCAACCAAATCCAAAATTTGAGTTTTCTTTGATTTCAAGAGTTCACTTAGAGTGTCCATTAGAAACCACGTGCAAACAAAACTTTAGATCCCCTATATACTTTTTGAATTCTAAATTATATATATATATAGAGAGAGAGAGAGAGAGAATAGATTTTTCTACTTTGAAAGTTTATTTAATTAATTATTGATATTTTTATTTGTTAATAATTATTAGTTACAAATTTTGAAATTCAAAGATACACTATAGAACTGAAAAAAACACTTTCACACTCCTATATTATATAAGAAAAAATTGTCTAAAAATGAACAAAAATTTCCTAAAAATAATTTTCTATTGAAAGCTCATTTTGATTTTAATATTGATTCAATGGTCATCTAAATGTGTTCTTTATAATTATTTGAATTGAAAAACATGCCATTGTAGTTCATCTTCAACCTCTTCTAGAAATCATTTCATATTTTATTTGAGCTCGAAATTTTGGCAATAGAAACCTATAGTGCAGTATTAAACAATGCTCAAAATTTAAGGTTGAAAGTAAAGTTTATTAGAAACCACTTGTTCGCAAGTGGTTTGTTGTAGTAGAACTAAGTGCACCTCCTAAGTCTTTAACTCAATTGCCGTATCAACCTCTTCTGCTACTAGGTCTTGCACCACCGCATGAACGTCTACAAAATGAAGCAAGGACTTCTTGACCGCCGAAGCAACCTTGTGTGGAATAGCAATAGCATGGAAACTTTCAGCGAGATGCTTGGACATTAGTAATCTTGTTGCAAGTTGGATGTGTTGAATTTGACAATAGAGAAGTAACATTTGAGGGATGTTTTGAAGGCTTGAACGATGAACAATACTACTATATGTTTAGACCCATTAAAGAAAGCCGTGGCCACCAACATTGGTTGGAAGGTCCGGTCAATCGTTTAACTAAAGTAGACTGTGCAGATTATGTTGCAACTATTGTTAGACGCATCCTTAGATTATGCAAATGGAGTGATGTTCCTCTTGAAGTTTAATTTTTACCTCTAATAGACATATATTTGATCCTAGTTGTTTTGATTTTGTATTTAGAAGTATTTCCAAAAGTTATTTGATATGGTTGAAGTTGGAGGAAAAAATGATGAAGATAGTTTATTTTTTAAAAGTGAAATTAAGAGATTTTTTTGGCTAGATAAAGGAATAGATAAGCCTTTAGGAAGGTCAAAGGGGGAAGCCAATTAGCTTAAAGTTGCCCATGTGGCCTAAGCATGGGCTAATGTAGCCCTTGAGGTTGGATAAGAAGTCGGGATCTTATCCTTCCTTCCTTCATAGTTAGTTTGGGAAGTGTCGTGAGTTTGGAGAAAGATAACTCAATGTATATTGTAAATTTTTGGAATAAATTTTTGAAAGATTGTACTTTCTATTGTGGTGATTCTAAATATTTTTTACTTGTTTTATTTGAGGTTTGAGTGCACAAGTTATGAAAGATGGAGTGAAAGAGTGTTTGTTGCCTATTAAGATTAAGGACCAAAATTTTGAGTTTGTAGAGATTTGGTTAAAGTGTTTTTGGCTTTGAGTTTTGGATGATGTGTATAAAATTTATAGCTTTCAAAAAATTTATAGCACTCTTAGATTGGAATTGTTTTGAAAGAGTTATAAGTGTGGTAGTAAAGGAAGTGTAGAATAGTTGCTGAAACTAAATCTTAGAGTTAATAGTTGCCGAAACTAAATCTTAGAGTTAATAGTTGCCGAAACTAAATCTTAGAGTTAGTTTCCTACTTTGGCAAAACATTGAGATCTAATTTTTTATCTTTTTGAGCTAAGATTTTTGGAGGATGTATATTATAAAGTCATCTTTCTAAGAAGATATGGTAGAAAGAATTTGGAGTTTTTATGAGGTTGGAGTATATCCCAAAGTAAAGAGACATTCAATATCCAACAAATTTGACAGAGCAATCTTTAACAAGCTATAACAAACGGCCAGTATCTTCCTTTGCTTTGATTTTTGGAGATGTTATATAATATTTTCTTAGCTTTTCAAAAAGCCAAGACACTTTAGATTTGGATTTATGGAGAAGAAATGGCATGTATTTGAAGTTTGACTACAATTTTATGGAGTTTTATAAAGAATTTCGGGTTTGTACATGACTTATACGATATCTATATATGGTTTATGTGAATGAATATATATATATATATAATACTTGTATGGTATTTATACATGTATTGACACTTGTAATGATACAATAATTATACATGATATTTACGAATATGTATATACTTAAACAATATGTACCATACAAATGTTAATACATAGTATTTGTATATTTTATAGACAAATTGTTTATTTTACTTTGAGGTGGCACACCTTATTATTTTCCATCCTTATATCCTAGACTGATTCTCATTGCAACCAGAAACTCAACATTTTTCCAAGGCAAAGGCCTCTTGATCCAACACTGTTACAAGGCTTGTATACCGAGTACGCATTATGGATGCTCTAAACAACAATGCAACTAGACACTAAACCTAACTAGCATAGAGCAACGTTTTAGCAATCCGTCTTCTTCTCGTTGATGAGGGTAAGTCATACATCCATCCTCCAAGGTCACCTAAGTTAAATCTAATTCTAGAATGGAACCCAATGTAATGCAACAACACCCCAAAAAGTTTTCATCATACTATATGGTTTAGGGTTTTTTTTTAGGTAATTAAATGCCCAATTTCTATAAATAAATAAAAATGGGTAGCTTCAAGCCTATAGAAAAAAGGGGAAAAATGTGTTCAAAGATGCTAAACCGTAATGATGGCCATGTACATTGTTGCCACAATGTTTCTAAAACCTCATTTCATCCATTGTGTAGAGCCAACACATACAAAAGTTACATACAAAAATTACATACTCAAAATTGGCCTCCTTCAATTCAACCCCCCGTAATGAAGGAGCCACAAAACTCAAAACCTTCTTGAAAGAAAGGCCACATTACCATTTGTCCAGAAACAAAAAAAAACACCCACTGGTATGGTTTCATCAGGATGGTGTTGGATGTCAAGTGCACAACTAAACTATAATCCAGCGAAATGAATAGCTTGATTACTCCACATTCATCTGGTTTTTCTAGGAAGCAATTTTTAGATCTGAATCTACTCCTGAGGAGAAGACAAGGAAAAAAACAGATTTGCCAACACAACCTTCACAGATCTTCAGGTGGCGAGAAATTGAATACGCTAGGGCAATCACAACAGGCTGGACTTCCAACAGCAGTTTGTATGGAATTCGGCGCACTAACTAACTACTTCACTTTTGGTGCAGTAGTGGGTGAATAACAATTTTTTCCAAGAGAAATAATCACCCAAAGGTCTAAGGTGGTTATTGTATGTGTAGGTCAGTTTTGGAAATAAGTAGCAAAAATTTGGATCTTGTCTAAAAAATTTTAAATGTACAACTTGTTCCAAAAATTGTTCTTGAGAAAATTTAGAAAAAGGAACACGTTCATGCATGAATAGAAAAAAATCAATCCAAAATTAGGAGTGTATTAAAATTAGAAAAAACAAATGGCCGAAAGTCAAGAAATTCAAAATTAGGATTGTCTTACAATTAGAAAAAGCAAACAGCTCAAAGTTGAGAAATCCAAAATGGACTATTGAACTACAAAAACTAAACTTTTGGGTAGTAAGGTGCCGAAATTGACCTATGCACACAATACCCCCAAATTCACCACTTATTGCTATTTTATATATTTATTATGATTATTTAATTGTTCAAATATTCATATTTTCTTATTGGAAAATGAAAGGAGGTTCTAATGCACCAAAGAACGCAACACTTGAATATTGTAGGCAAAAGTTATTAAGGAACAAACTTTGTTTCTACAATAGTTCTTTCCAAATAGGTACATCACCCTTCAAGGACATTTTATGTTTAGGGTTGGTCAATTTTCATTAGATTTCTACATTATAAATGCATTTCAATAAACTCATATTTTCCACATGTAGTAATACACGTTTCAAGACATTTCTTTGTAAACATCAAAGCAATTGCAAAAATGATTTTATAAAAGTATGAAATTGTTAAAAAAATTATAAATAATAGTCACAAACATCACAATGTAATCAGTGTATTCTTTGAACTCATAGTAAGACAAATCCAATAGAAAAACTTCAAAAGTGGTGTATTTTGAGCTTTCAAGATGTTACCTTCAAAGTATTATGTTATTTATGTAAAAAAAATATAATTCATCCAAGTTTGTAAATCCATTAAAAAGGAGTTTAAAAGTTGATTAGTAGAGTTCCATTTTTCTAGTTAAGCTTTTTAAAGTTGAAATCAAAAACTATGTGAAAAATAAAATTTTGACTATCAAAATGCCCATGTGGAGTAGATGATAAAGATTTGGGTAAGAGATTCTTTGGATACGATATGATTTATAGAAGTAAGACTATAATTTTTTACTTTAGTGGATGATTATAGATAGAACTAAGGATATAGAAGCTAAAGATAGAAAAGAAGTCCTAGTCTATTTAAGGGATCAAAAGTCTTTATCGGTAGTCTCTATTATATAAGACAAAGCTTGGAGGTGAAGAGACTCTTTTTGAATATTAATCTCTTTCTATAGTAAGGTTGTTAAGCTTGCTGTAAAAACATTCTTGTTAATAAGTATATTTTGTGCTCCTAATTCTTCATTCATTGTAGAAGGTTGTAACAAATGTCGTTTAAGGGATAATTAATTTTGACTAATATTTGCATTAATATCATTTGTTTTGATTTTGTTGTATAATTATTGTGGATGCATTTGCAATATGCATTTTGGTTTTTATGTGCATGAACATATGCATTATTTTTCAATTTCTCCTTGCCTCCAAGCTATGTTCCAATGTCCAAGTATCTCAAAGCTTATGATATGGGACTATGACTATAGAAGCAAAGATGATACTATGAGAGGGACAATTGACTCACCTGCATGGAAATTTGCTCTAAGACGTTGGAAGTTCTTTCAAAACCCACGTAATTTATTTTATGCATAGCCATGGATAGAGTCAATCCTTTTGGCAATAATTCAAGTGCATGTTCTATATGGTCCATTGTACTTACATGCTACAACCTACCACCTTGGCTTGCCATCAAGGCTTCTTTCTTGATACTTACTGTGATTATTCTAAGTAAATCCCTACAATTTTTTAATTCTATTACATTTCATAGTAAGAAACATAGTGTGGAATTTTTTTTTGCTAAAACTACTTGTATCATGCTTTGTAGTAAATAGTTGTAACTACTAAGATAAATATGAATAATAAATGTTGTACATGTGCTAGAAAAAGAAAAGTAAAAGATATGAACATTTATTTGGCACCCATTGTTGATAAATTGAAGAAATTATAGGGAATTGGAGCAAAATCTTTTTATTTCCTCCTTATTTAAATCAAGCAAATGTTTAAAGTGTTTTTACAACTATTTACCACATAGTATGATGCAAGAAGTTTTAGCAAAATAAAATTCCACACTTATGTGTTCTTTACATATGAAATGTAATAAAATTAAAAAACTGTAGGGACTCACCTGGAATAATCACAATAAGTATCAAGATAGAAGCCTTTTGATGGCAAGCCAAGGTGGTAGATTGTAGCATGTAAGTACAATGGATCATATAGAACATGCACTTGAATTATTGCCAAAAGGATTGACTCCATCCATGGCTATGCATAAAAATAAATTACGTGGGTTTTGAAGGAACTTCCAACATCTTAGAGCAAATTTCTATGCAGGTGAGTCAATTGACCCTCTCATAGTATTGTCTTTGCTTCTATGGTCATGGTCCCATGTCATAAGCTTTGAGATACTTGGACACCGGAATAGAGCTTGGAGGCGAGGAGTAATTGAAAAAATAATCCATCTTCTATTGGACATTCATACACATAAAAATCAAAATGCATATTGCAAATGCATCCACAATAATTGTACAACAAAATAAAAACAAATGATCTTAATACAAATATATTGACAAAAGACTGCCTTTTGGGGGACAGTCTTCTAAGTATGTCCATCCGATAACAAGAAAGCTTGCATTTTGGGCAAATTTGAAGGTCTTCGTTCTCTCCATAATACAAAGTGAGATCACATGGGCATGCAACTATTGTGTTGTAGTCAAGTTCCAATTTTGTTATTACTTTCCTTGCTTTTGCTTTGCTTTTGGCATTTTGGAATCCAACTTTGGGTCAATTATATGGTTTGCAATCATTTTGATTATTTTATCTATGTACACATTGCTTATTGTTAGCCTAGCTCGTATTTTCAAAAAGTGAAGAATGATTGATATTCTATGGTTTGATCTAGAAGTCTAGAACTAATGTATAATGATGTGTTTGCTTTTGTGGCAAGATGCTTTGTCCCATCACCTTCTATGTCAGGTCTGTCACTATCAACTTCTTGAGCTTCTATCCCAAATCTGTCTAATAAAAAACCAGCAACAAATATATTTGGATGTTCTCCAATGTCTTTGTAATCTATTCTTGAACAATGACAATTTTTGCAGTATTTGGTAAGCTAGAAGATTTGGAGAGGGTCAATCAGATGCTCTTTTAAAGACTTCAACTCGGTATAGAGCCTGTACATTAACCCTAAAGTTCTATGACTATGTATTCACCAAAAACGCTTAAAAATTGCCATTTCTAGTACAAACACCAAATTTTTGGAAAAAAAACAAATTTTGACACATGTAATTATAGGATCTTGTAGTATGATGACTTGAGAACATGTGGTAAAAATTTCAGAAAATTCCACCATGTGGATCGTAAGATATAAGCATTCAAATTCACCAAAACCATTTTTTCAACTCTCCAAAAAACCGGGCAGCCGCACTTCACAAGCTCACTTTCAAAAGAAAAAATGTCAAAAATGGTGGTGCTTCTTCAAATTCAGTTTCCTGAACAAGTTGGCTATATGCTTGAAAATTTTCACATCATTTGGAATTGTACAACATACAAAAAAAAATAGTAAGCAAAAAGAAGTGAAAATGATTCAAAATACTAAATTGTTAAGAATTAAATTATTACATTAAAATGTCAATCCCAACGATTGTAATGTTGTAATAAAAAATCTACATCCTAGTATTTTATTTTTTTCCAAAAATATTGAAAATTGAGTTCAATAAACAACTTCAAAGTTTATTTTAAAGTAGAATATCCATAAGTGCCCGCAAACTAAAACTCCTCATAACTTTTGATTCATTGATTGAAATGGAATGATTAAAAGCTTTCCATGTATATTTAACTCTGAAAAAACAATTTCAAATTTTTATTTCTGAAAAAGTGATTTTTAAAAATTTGCCTGGACTGTCCACTTACAAAAAGTAACATATTAGGCCATAACTTTTTACTCATATTTTCAAATGTCATGAAATTTAGTGCATATGAAACATATTCCTTATCCCCATGTTCTATTAAAATTTTAGCCTAAAATATACATGTTCTCATTCATAGTTACCTTCCCAAAATTTCTATACATCCAAAAAACGCAGTCTGGTCCTTTAGGAGTTAATAGGCTATTGTCAATCATAACATATAATAAAATACAAAAATATAAGTGAAATCATAGGTACAAGAATCTACATGCGGCAAAAATTATAGATTCTAAGAATCTATTAAATGTATGCCAAAATATTGAATACATGTCAATTTCCATTGATAAAAGAAAAAATTTATATTTGAATAATATTTGAAAAATATTTGAAAAATCAACAAATCTAGATGTTAGTTTAGAGAAATCAATATTCAAATACATTTAGGTAGGGCATCTAAAGAATATACAAAATTGAAATGAATAATCTGATATCCAGGTAGTTCAAATGAACAATCCAATATAATCACTTGAACTTGCTACTAAACTCCTTAAGGACCAAGGGTAGTCCAAATTATAATAAACATAATGATGTTTACTCAAAATGAAACTTTAAAAAAAAAATTTAATCATGACTTTCAAGAATAATTTGTAAATTATAACCCTAAGATCATCTCCCTATAATATGATGTATTGCTATCCTTAACAATATTTATTAATAATATAATGAACCAAAAATTAGAATATTGGGTGGATAGTAAAAGAAAAGTCAACTCATATTGAGCATAAATCTTGTGTTGCTCTATACCGTATGTTCAAGTCAAACTCAACACTTTGGTGCCTAAATAATATAACTTTATAATTTGGAAAGATGCCATATTTAACTACTTTTGGACTTTTAAGGGAATTTTGGACTTTGTCCATCGGAAGATCTCCCGATGTCATAGATATCTAAAATCTAAACATGTTGTACATTTTTCAAACCACCTAGTCCAAAGTCTATAACATTTTTAGATTCATAAAATCTATAGAAGTCAAAGTCTACAATTGTCTTAGATGTCCCTTTACCAATTTTGGACTTTGCAAAGTCCAAAAGTAGTTAAATATGGCATAAAGCTCAATAACTTGTTTTGATTTTATTTGACTTTCGGCACTTTGCTCTTCCTACTTTTTTCACACTCTCAATTTTAGATTGATTTTTTCTATTCATATGTAAACGTGTTCCTTTTCCTAAATGTTTTGAAGAATCTTTTCTGGATATTCAAAATGGGCACAAATGACATTTTTTCAAATTTTTAGAATTAGTTGTAACCTAAAAAAATAAATTTAGACATGTTCCAAATTTTGTCTAGTTATTTACAAAACGGATCTACACATAGAGTTTGACGTTGGATGACTAAAGAGAACCGCATAAGTGGTTTCTTCACTCTTGCAATATCTATCACCCTCCTCTCAAATTCAAAGCTTATCCAATTCATCTTACAGTCCAGATTATGCATTGGATGGACAACAAATAACCCATAAATGACGTGGAGGATGTTTTTTGGTAGATGAATGACAAAGAATTTCTTCATGTAGGACATAATTGCAACTATTCATTCTTCAAATTTTGTGTGGAAAGGGAAGGTCTTCTCTAGTAGTTTGTCTTCCAATGAGTGCTTTTTCATTTTCTTAAGCCAACAATTTACATGCTACCCAAACAAATGATTTCCACGGTGACTAGCTCGTCGTTTAAGAGTTAAACAACACAAAGTTCAAGAATACAAGCTTTGACATGGTAGACAAGGAGTTGTAGTTCAGACCTAGAATATTATGGTAGAACCACCCAGAGTCAACTACTAGAGCAATTTTGTACATATTTTGGAGCAATAGAAGGCAAATGTAAATTTAATGCCCTATAGAAAGATAGAAATAACGGGAATTGCCAATTTTTCGTGCTTTTTCTCTTTAAATTCAAATTACTATGAATGTTGGAAGCCAAAAGTTGGCCTCAACCTATATTCGATATATAGAATTTTCCAATTACGATCATTCCATAACTACTTTCCCATTCACTACTTCCTACTTTCTTATTCACTACATCAGGGCATGTGTCATGACTTAATAAGGTGTGACCACCCATTGCCAACTAGCACCCCATTGGCAATCAATAGGATGGTAGAAATTATTGAAAGCAAAGAACTTATATTGCAATGAAGAGAGAATACAACAAGTTAATAGAAGGGGTAATAAACCTAGCAAGGGGCTTCTCTTTAATACTATTCTACCAACAAGCACCATGACTATCCTTATGGGTTATATCACTTCACACTATCTTCACTTCACTTCACTCTATCTTCACTTCACTCTAACTTCACTTCACTCTAACTTCACTCTATCTTCACTTCACTTCATTCTATTATAAGGTTGTCCCTCTCTACTAGCACCTTGGTTGGCTACAAACAACTCCTAACTAAAGTAAGCCCATACATAGAGCTCACACATGAGTGCCTAAGTGTTCTACTTACTAATCTTAACACTCCCACTTTGTTTGTTGCCAAACAATGTCAAATCCATCTCCGTGCGAAGAACTTCGTGGCAAGGCTTAGAAAGGGCCTTTGTCAACATATCCGCTACCATACGCTCTGTCGATATGTACCTCATTTCGATCACATTGTTCTCAACCTTCTCACGAATGAAGTGGTGTTGAATGTCAATGTGCTTGCTCCGAGAGTGGTGAGTTGGATTCTTCACCAACGCAATGGCCGGTTGCTTCTTCGAATTCCACAAAAGCGCACCATCTCCAAGCATGAACACATAGCCCGATGTAGACCTCCGATCGGTTGCATCTCCTGCCCAATCTGCATCACAAAAGACCACCAATGCAAGACTCCTCCCTCCAAGCACCAATTTGGCTTCCAATGAGCCTTGGAGGTACCGCATGATCCTCTTCACCGCAGCCCAATGCATGGGACCGCCCTTGGCCAACAATCTTGCCTTGTAGCGCACAATGCTCCCCGATGCATCTCTCTTGGTGCAAAACACCCATTTGCACCCAACACTCTTGCAATCAGTAGGAAGGGGAGAAAGCTCCCATGTACCTTTGCTCATAAGCGAGACGCACTCCGCTTGCATGGCTAGCTCCCACTTGCTTGCATCCGCGCTCTTCATGGCCTCCTCCATGGTGCTTGGGTCTCTCACAAACGCCACGTTTGCACGCTCCACTTGGTCTTGAGGCAAGATGTGGTTCATCCACCACTCTCCAAGCGGCCGTCGCTCCCTTGTGGGATATCTTGACTCCTTGGCCGCCTCTCCTACACCACCATCTTCACGTGGAGCCACAACCACCTTCTTCGGCGTCGGTGCGGTGAGAGGCTCTTCTTCTTCTTCAGCCACTTCTTGGCCACTAGGAGATTGGTCCACCTCAAAGCCTCCATTGCTCCCACTTGGACCTATCTCCAAAGGTTCACCATCCACCTTCCTGTCTTCCATGAAAATGACATCTTGACTCTTGAGAATCTTCTTTATCTCCAAGCACATGAGTCTATACGCCTTGGAGCCCTTCCAATAGCCCAAAAACAAGCACTTGGTGCCCTTGGCATTAAGCTTGGAGCGTTGGAGGCTCAAATCCAATGCATACGCCACACATCCAAAGATGCGCATGTGGCCAATGTTGGGCCTCCTTCCACTCCATGCCTCTTGCGGTGTCATTGATGCAACCGCACTCGTGGGACACCGATTGCGAATGTAGGCCGCATTCGATACCGCCTCCGCCCAAAACTCGTACTTGAGGCCTTGGGCATGCAACATGGCTCGAGCCATCTCCACAAGCATACGATTGGCACGCTCCGCCACACCATTTTGTTGCGGAGTGTATGGCACTGAGGTTTGATGTGCAATGCCGTGCTCTCTCATAAAGGCCTCAAAAGCCTTGGGCGTGTACTCCCCACCGTAGTCCAACCTCAACACCTTGACCTTGTGGCCGCTCTCATTCTCCACAAGTGTCTTCCATGCTTTGAACCTCTCAAACACCTCACTCTTGCATTTGAGTACCAACACCCACACCTTCCTCAAAAAGTCATCAATGAAGGTGAGGAAATACCTTGCACTACCCATGGAAGTGGTCTTCATGGGGCCGCACACATCAGAGTGCACAATCTCCAACACCTTGGCCGCCCTCGTTGCCCCATTGCTTGGAAAAGGCTTCCTCGCTTGTTTGCCTTCAATGCAAGCCTCACACGTCAAATCGCAAGTGGCCTTCTTCACTTGCATGCCGACCACCATGCCTTCAAGCGCCTTCACACTCTTGACATTGAGGTGCCCCAATCGCTTGTGCCAAAGCTCCATCGAGTCTTGCACCACCGTCGCTTGCACCACACAAGCCGTACTTGAGCCATTCACTATCTTGAATTCAAGTTGATAAAAGTTGCCCAACTTTGGCGCCGTAACAATCATCTCTCCACTCCGTGCCGCCAAAACACAACCTTGGATGTTGAATTCCACCTTCAAGCCTTGTGCCACCAACTTGCTCACCGAGAGCAAATTGGCATGCAACTTGGGCACATGCAACGCATCTTGGATGCGAATCTTCTTCATCAGCCCTTTGACCTTCACCTCCACCACAATGCACCCCATGCCAATGGCCTCTACCATGCCATTGTCACCCAAAAACACCTTGCGGTTGCTAATGGGTTGATAGGTGAGAAAAGCTTGCCTGTGAGGGGTCATGTGTTGCGTTGCCCCTGAATCGATGATCCACTTGAAGATGCGGTCGTCAAAGCCATCACTTGCCGCAAACGCAAACTCGTCCTTTGCTTCAACGACCGTTGCTTGGTTGGCTTTCTCCTTCTTCGCCTTCCAACAATTGCGAGCAAGGTGGCCTACTTGGCCGCAATTGTAGCACATGCGTGTCTCCTTGCGTGGTTGAGAAGCCTCCCTCTTGCCATTTTGTGCAAGAAGCATTGAACCTCCTTCCTTGGTCTCATTCTCCTTCCTCTTCGACACCTTGTGCATCAATCTTGCGGTGACATATTCCAAATCGAGGTCCTTCATGGCTCTTGTCTCCAACGCCGTGATGAGATACTCATATGAGGTGGGCAAACTCTCAAGGAGAGTCATCACAATATCTCCATCCGTCAACGGCACCTCTAAGGAAACGAGTTGGTCCGCAAGGCCCTTAACCTTGTTGATGTGGTCAAGCATGTCATCCCCCTCTTGCATCTTGCAAGTGAAGAACTTGCGGCGAGTGAAGAGAATGTTGGACAAGCTCTTGGTCTCGTGGATGTTGCCAAGGACCTTCCATGCTTCCGCAGGCCCCTTGTAAGAGCACACGTGCGCAAGTTGCCTATCCACGAGATTGCAAGCAATCATGGAAAAGGCCTTCTTCACCCTCCTCTCGTAAGACTTCTTGACCTGGTCCTCGGCATCGTCAGGAGGAGCCTCCTTGGAATCCTCCACAATCTCTCAAAGGTCCTTCTCCGCCAAGATCATCTCCATCTTGAACTTCCATAAGCCAAAGTCGCCTCCATCGAACTTGTCGATGACGCGGACGCCTTCTCCCACATATGTAGCCATGCTACTACATCTTCCGCTCTAGCTGGTTTCCCAATCACTCCAATGAGCCCTCAATGGCTCTCCAAAGCCCCAACCAACAGTCACGTGGTTCAAATCACTCCAATGAGCACTCCAAGGCTCACAATCTCTCAAGCTAGACCCCAAGTGGTCTAAATCACTCCAATGAGCACTTCAAGGCTCACAATCTCTCAAATCAGACCTCACGTGGTCCAAATCACTCCAATAAGCACTCCAAGGCTCACAATCTCTCAAGTCAGACCTCACAAGGTCCAAATCACTCCAATGAGCACTCCAAGGCTCACAATCTCTCAAGCTAGACCCCAAATGACCCGATCTACTCCGATAGAGCTCCAAATGATCTCATCTACTTCAAAGCACCTCCAAACAAGTGCCAAATGCAAGATCAGACCTCTAAGGATCCTACAAACCCCAAACAAGAGAGATCCTCACCAAACAAGAAGACCTTGAACTCAAAAAACTTCAAGTGACCCCAACTCCATTTGCTCCAAGCTCCAATGGAGCCTCTCCAACAAAACACCTCCAAAGTCCTCCAACACCAAGTCACAACTCACATGAGTGGGCCTATAACCTATTGAAAGCAAAGAACTTATATTGCAATGAAGAGAGAATACAACAAGTTAATAGAAGGGGTAATAAATCTAGCAAGGGGCTTCTCTTTAATACTATTCTACCAACAAGCACCATGACTATCCTTATGGGTTATATCACTTCACACTATCTTCACTTCACTTCACTCTATCTTCACTTCACTTCATTCTATTATAAGGTTGTCCCTCTCTACTAGCACCTTGGTTGGCTACAAACAACTCCTAACTAAAGTAAGCCCATACATAGAGCTCACACATGAGTGCCTAAGTGTTCTACTCACTAATCTTAACAGAAATGCAGCAGAGGTTGGGATTAATTCCAAACATGAGTTCTTGACTTTTGACCATCAATTCCTCCATTCTCTTTATGACACATCAACTTGGTTTGGAGTGCCAAAGTGAACAAGAAGTAGTCTCTTAAATGAGCGGTTTTAGAAGAGTCTAGACATTGGCTATGGGTCTGGCACACTTTTGTCCTTCAAAATTCATACCAATTTCAATTCAAGTGATAAAATTACCAAATTTTGGCAATCTTCCTCATTTTTATCCTTGCACTTGTGAAAATATTGCCTTTTTTCCCTCTTGTACTCCACATCATGTCTATAGTGGCTTATTTGGTCGGTTATGGGTGGTCACACCTTAGTCCCAACCTTGCAAAGGAGACAAAAATCATATTTCAAACTTTGGTTGGAAACCTGTTCTAGCCTTGGTTGGAAATAGTTGCACCCTACATGTTGGGTATGGATGCTTGGTTGGTAATGTGTGGTTCTACCATAAACATGCTATAAATTGGCGTGCTGTACTTGGAATGGCTCCTGGATGTGATTAATCTTTAAGCGCTCCGATGTCCATTTTTTGAACAATGAACATAGAGCTTGCAGGTGTTGTTTCATCCAACCAACTTCTCATTCATCCAATTTAACACTTGAATTATGAAAAGACAATCTTCCTTAATGATTAATTTCATTAAATTTTGGTAAATGATATTTGTGTACAAAGATATAAATCAAAATGTGCAAAACTTCAAAAAAGAATTGAGGCGTTAAGGGGTTAAGAGTTTGCTGCCAGTTGCAAACCCTTCGTTAAGATAAGCTTACATACAGTGGGGTACCAATCAAAATGTCGTTTTCGAATTCGCAGTGAGAAAAATTTCAGTACTGCCAACTTTGAAAGCCTCTCGAGAGCTCAAAAATTGATATTTTACCACGAAATTTTTACCACAGCATCATCTTTAAGTTAATTACATGTATAACAAATTTCAAGGCCAAAAGATTCATTGAAAAAAAGTTATTCAAAATCTACCAACATTGATAGCTGTGGAAATTTTTTCGCTGCTGCCAACTTTGACAGCCTCCCAAAGATTGAATTATTTTTTTTTTGCCATGAAATTCTTGGAACATAAACCTCTTTATGTTAATAACATTTGATAAAAATTTCTAGCCCAAAGGATTAATACAAAAAAAGATATTAACAATCTACCAACATGTGTCGTTTTGAGAAACAATTGTGAAAACCGTTTCACTACTTCAACTTTGACACCCTCCCAAGGGCTGAAAAATTGCTTATTTACTATGAAATTTTTTCCACAAAGTTATTTCTATGTTGATAACATTTGTGAAAAGTTTCAAAGCCAAAAAAGTTATACAAAAAAAATATTTCAAAATCTACCAACATGTGTAGCTGTGAAAAATCATTTCACTACTTCCAACTTTGACACCCTCCTAAGGGCTGCAATTTTACTTATTTACCATGAATTTTTTTGCACAAGATCCCCGCTATGCTAATAATATGTGTGCCAAATTTGAAGATCAAAAGATTTACACAAAAAAAGAAATCCACAATCTACCAACATGTGTAGTTGTGGGAAACAATGGGGGAAACCATTTCATTGCTACCAACTTTGACACCCTCCCAACGGTTGAGAAATTGTCTATTTACCATGAAATTTTTGGCACAAAATGCTCTTTATGTTAAAAACATTCATGCCAAATTTCAAGGTCAAAAAAAAATTTGAGAAAAAAAATATTTACAATCTACCAACATGTGTAGTTGTGAGATACATTTTATTAAAGACATTGAATTTGTTGAAGTATGTTAGACACTCATGCTTCTAGATTGAAATTTTCCTAATGATGCAATCTCTAATCATAAATGCTTCTCAATAAAATCAAGGACAGCCAAATCTAGTTGTGTCCATCGTAGCAAACTATGTGAAGAATGGAGACATACACACCTTCTGGAGAAGCTCGATTGGCCTGCAAATTCTCCGAATCTCAATCCAATTGAGAACCTTTGGAAGATTTTGAAAGATGCTATGCAACATGGCC